>CABIKL010002560.1:0-12384 GCA_902196195.1 Aptinothrips rufus
CCTCAGCAGTACGCGGCCCTTCCGGCCCCCCAGCAGTATGCGGCCCTTCCAGCTCCTCAGCAGTACGCGGCCCTTCCAGCCCCCCAGCAGTATGCGGCCCTTCCAGCTCCTCAGCAGTACGCGGCCCTTGCAGCCCCCCAGCAGCAGGCGATTGCCCCGCCAGCTCCAGCGCCTCACGCTGTCTATGGTCCACCGGAGCACCATTCCGAGCCATCAGCTGCACCATCTTACTCGGCCCCACAGGGTGAGTCCCAGCATCACGAGGAGCACCACACCCATGAGGAGCACCACGAGAACCACGAACATCACTGAGTGCTGACCCTTCTTTGTTATTTAATTCATTCATCCCCTCTTGTTAGTTTGATTAACGAATTCATGTCATCTGTTTAGCTCACTGTTTAGCGCTCCCTTTAGCGTGAGTTATTGTTTTTTGTGAGTGAACTTTCTTTGTTTTGCTGTTATCTAGTATGTAAGAGATAACGGGCGAGTGGTCTTAGGTGAAGAAAAATTGTGAAATTAATTCTGTGATCAATAAATTATTACCAATGCTGCTTGTCATGTATTTTTGGAAAACTATTAACTGCGTTGTAATATTTTTATTTAAAAACTTGATCCTTCGTTCAATACAGTTATGAAAAAATCTGAAGTGCTGTCAATAATCTCCACATCTTCGATGTAACCGTACACGTGGGATTTCATTCAACAGCCTCTCTGATTATTCCTAGACTGCAGAGGATAACACCGATACTCTCTTATATGAAAAAAAAACTATTCAGTCTCGTGCTTTTCAAGTGAAATAATGCGTTACTTTTATGTAAATCTTGAGTGTATGATGGAACCGTAATAAAACTAGTTTGCACTTCTGGTAGCCTTTGAGGTCGTTTCCTCCAGGAAGCGCTGTATTGAAAGGTAAGGATAGAGGGAATACGCGATGAACGTCATAAATTCAAACATTTATTCATTTCCTAAAAATAACAGAACAGATAACACTCGTAACAAAACCGCTAAGATGCCGTGAATGGTGAGATATTTACAACAATGAAGTGTATGATGGCCATTGACTAGACTTCATCATTCTCTACCAGCTTGGAGCGGCAGGGACGTGATGGTGGGAGTGGGCCGGGGGCTGAACGTGCACATGCTGGTGGACGGGCACGGACTGGGAGACCTGCTGCGGCACCTCCACGTGGACAGGGTATGGCTGGGGCACGTCGACGTGATAGGGTGCTGGGACGGGCACCTTTACGTGGACCTTGACTGGGTAGGGCACCCTCTTCTCAACGACGACGGGCACAGGGCGGTCAACGTACACCTTGTAGGGCCTGGGGACGGCCACCTGCACGGGTCGGTCGACGTGCACATGGACGGGCACGGGCACCTGGACGGGCACGCGGGTCTCGTAGGTGACGGGGTACGGCTGGGGGACTGGCACGGTCCGCCTGTGCTCGATGACGTTGACGGGGATGCTGCCCTCCTCGACGGTGATGTACTCCTGCAGGGCGAGGCCAGGGGCCCCGCCTAGCGAGCCTGAGCCCAGAGACCCGAGGCCTGAGTCGCCGAAGCCTGCTCCACCTCCTCCTCCTCCTCCCAAAGAAGACCCTCCGGACAGCACAGAGGCGCTGGGGGCGTAAGACGCGGCACCGATGGACAGAGAGGCAGATGACACCGACGAGCCGAGGTACAGCGCATGTGCTGGGGCGGGCGCGGGCGCAGGTGCGGACAGGTGCACGTAGGTCACGGAGGGCGCGGGGGCCGGGGCGTATCCTGAGGAGAAACCACCTCCGTGGCCCAATCCTCCCACCTCGCCGAAGATGCCCCTCTTGTCCCTCTGGCCAGCATAGGCCGAGGACACGACTACGAGCAGCGCACACTGAAAGAGTACAGCAGTTTGAATGTGAGGGGTTTAATGTTCTGAAAACGAAACGTACACACTCCACCTCCTATTGACGCCGCATGTTATTTACTTTTAACGTAGCAATAGGCTATTGAAAAATAACAGCCAGCCGGAACAAATGTGAAGAGCAAATGCACGAGCGGGGGTGTAAGTGTAAGGTATTCCGCAGCAGTCCCCCACCTCCCTCCTCCCTCACCGTAGCCATTCGTTCTTTACAGTTCCGATCTGGCTGTTCGCTGGAATACCCTATTGCTTGGAAAGTAAGCTAGGAGAAACCAAAATGAGTGTTGTCAAATTAATGGGGTATTCCAATGATAGCAAGACCGGAAATAAGAAAAACAAACCGACACGGCGAGCGGGGAGCTGCAGGGGGAAAACTCCTTTCCCCCGCTCGCCGTGTCGTTTTACTTGTCTTATTTCCGGTCTAGCTTTTCGTTGGAATGCCTATTTGACTTCGTTGTTTATAAACTTACATAGGAAATAAAACTTATTTACATCCAAGCAAACGCTTCATAGCAAGTCAAGTAAACTACGTTACAATGAGGCTACATAAAAGCATTTGTACACACTCAATATCAAACTGTCTTTTTAGGCCTACCGTCGTCTTTGGTGAACTCTATATTCTTAAGGGTTCTAGTGCAGTCATAGGATAGACCAAAACCCTATTTTTCGCGAAGTCTAAATCGACACCTGTAAGGAAAATGCACGTGGTTCGAAAACACCAGAATAACAGACACGTAGTCTCCTTATGCTGTAACGTAGGACTACGTGTGTTTCATTCTGGCCTTTTCAAACTAGGAGTACGTTCCTCTTTCTTATAGGTATCGAAATAGTAAATAACTCATAACAGTTAGATTTGTATTACACTTTTCCTTCGACTTCAAAAGATTGTTGTTTGGTTATCTTATCTCAGAAATTATTCTGCCGAAAGTATTGTAATTTTGTTGTAACCGTCGTTCTGAAATTACAACGATGGTAAAATTATTGCACGCTCCAATACCGCCTATTTTTGTCAGAAAAATACACGAGCACTCGCGAATCAAACTCAGAGTGGGGTGGCTAGCTAATACGCTGCATATGTACGGAGTAGGGTACTGAGAAAGTGGTGACCCCACGTGTGAACTACTTACCAGTAATTTCATTGTGACGTGCAGACCGTTGTAGTAGCCTCCACGGTGAGTAGCGACGTTCTGGCTCCCATCTAGCTCATCTTTGTATCTTATATAGTTATCGTTTCAGTGGGGAGAGAGACTACGACATTAGTGTAGAAGACCTTGAGGACCTTGGGCCAGAATGAAGCCGCTCGCGACACATTATCAATGAATGGACCGCGATGCCACTGGGTCCAGCAGACCAGCGTCCAGACATTGCAGCACCCCCTCTTTTCGCAACCTGGAACGTGAAGAGCACAGGGGCAGGTGGGCTGGCTGGCTCCCGAAAGGTGACCGGGAGGAGACTGCCTGCGAGTTGCTAGAGTTGTTTACTGAGTCACCGTCTCGACCGTCCACTGCCATTGTCTTGTTTTAATGAAAACTTTAGTTTGGCGAAGTGAAATGACTTACATAAATTTTTAAAAAAAATGAGAATATTTGATTTTATGCGTGTGGCGATGTCATTGCTCCTGAGGAGGCGAGTATTCAATGTCAGGCCAATTATTACTGTTAATAAATTTTGTATTCTTTAGATCCTCTGATGACATCAAACTATGTTATCATTCTTTTCCTCCGATGATGGGAGCTATGCGTTCCATTAATATAGCACGATATTTTTCCAGCACTGATTGGAGCTTAACGACAAACTCTATTTGGTTTTTCTTTCAATTCCGACAGCAATGCGTAAGAAAAGTCACAAATTTCAGAGCAGAGCAAACGAAAACAGTGATGAGAGCGGACCTGATCCAACACTAGACAAAATATTGAAAACTATTCTTCTGCACTGAATTGCTTATATTGACAATAAAAATAGGACCCAACTGCTACTAAAACAACATAGGTGAAATACGTTCTGCATCAATGTAGGAAAGTATGTGGAAATGAACATCAAGTTCCGTGTGACATTGACATTTTAGAAATTGGTTCAAAATTTTTTCAAACAAGCACTGTACTTAGAAAATACTTTACGGGAAGAATTTCGTTTGAAGGTGAAGACAGCGGGCACATCGAGAAGAGCGCCGCAGCCAGTCGCGCCAGTGGCACATCAAAGTTTACGGAAACACGGTGGCAGAACTTACGGCAGCCATATCGCCCTGAAGCGAAAAGGTATAACCCAATGCCCGAACACGGCTGCTCTTCTCGTTTTGTTGTTTTGGTAAGTTCTGCTCCGTTCCAGTCCGCTCCGCTCGTCGCGGTTCTCGCTGGTTGAGCTTGCACAACATACCTGCCCTGCCCTGCCCTGCCCTGCCCTGGCTGTTGGGTCCTGCAGGGGCCGCAGCACAAGATCTTTCGGCCGTTCTAATGATCAATTAGCGTTTCCCGTTCACAACCTCAGTAATCCCGTTTTTAAGCGAATGATGCAGGCTGCGTACCAGTTACAAAACAAGTATTGTAATCGCTTTTAAATTGCTGCAATGACTGTATCACCGAGTAGCAGGCGTAACAAAGACATCACATTAAGAACTTGAAGTATCGTGACGGTTCTCCGTGCTTGTGTTGGACATGAATTACAAAGCGTCTGTGGGAGAGCTACCGACCACCTTCAACGGAAATACCTCTCCATTGTTTCTGACAAACCGTAAACCGGGATGACATTGGCCAGCTGGGCGAGAGGTCGTAAATTTTTCGCTACGCCGCATCAGATATCCTACAGGCATCTTATCGACATGGTATCGACATCGTATCGACGACATGTGTAAGTACTAGTATAAGTATGTCTTAGTATGTTGATCAACATTGTTGGGATATGTTTTCGAAGAAACGTACTGCAGACGAGTTGACAAACACATAAAACAAAGTTGACGTAACCCAGCGCTTCGCAATACTGTCCAACATTACTCAGATGTTTGATACGATCTTTCTGAATGCTGATTCAACATTCCTGAGAATATTGACAAAAACAATTTAATGAAAAAAAGAGGAAAATTACTTTGACCATCAATGTAGGAACGTATGTATGGCCTCAACATATATTCTTAAATACAGTGCATTGGCGGTCTCATATTAAGGCAGTCAAAAAGGAAGTCTTCCAATTTCTACAAAACAAACTAAAGACACAAAGCATGCTGAATATGTGTGAAGATGAGATTATTTTAGACCATCTCGTCAGATTGTAAGGGGGCGTGTCTCACCATAGAGACTCTGTCAGACTATCAAGGGCCTGGCAGCCATAAATGTCACCGTAGTAGACGGCTCGGGCAGGCACTGGCACGACGAATGAGAAAGATGGATAGATAGCTAGTACCTTGTGCAATCTCTTGCTATCGTCCCAAAAACAACACTGCAAAACGGAAAATATATAAACTATACACTTAAAAGCTTAGCTGGTGCTAAACACTTAAATTGTTTAGTCGTTTGATGGGGAAACAAAAAAGGCGTCGGCACTTCATGTGAGTAGAAATTGCACTTCAAGTGTGTACCACACACAAGGTGTTTATGATATGCACTTTTTTTTTCAGTATGAACGCACCAAAACTTTTTTGGAAACATATATGTCAGTCAGATAGTGTTAATCAACATACTTCCAAAACAGTGAGTAGCAAATAAATTGCCGTAATTTACTCTTAATTACATCAGTATTTTTTTAAATCGTACACTAACATTGTTCCTGGATATCGCAAGGTATTGTACCAATAAATTGATATCAAGGGCTCTTGAAGAATCTCATTTGCTTAGTTAAAAGCACTGCATCAGGCCAGAGCACGCCTTGGTTCAGTCCAGTCGGCTTTAGTTGCAGCTTAAGACTGCTAGATGATAGACCACTAACGGCACTAACTATTGCCAAAAGATGGATCACCATAGGGTATTCATATGAACAGTCAGACCGAGACTGTGAAGAACAAACCGACACAGCGGGCGGGGGCGCGGGGTGTTTCCGCTGCAGCTTCCCGCCTCCCCGCTCGCCGTGTCGTTTTGTTCTTCACAGTTCCGGTCCGGCTGTTCACTGGAATACCCTACTGACAAGAAATAGACCAGAAGACTGAAAGACAAAGGAACTATCAGGAATTATAGTACGTACTGACAATTATTTAGTTTTTGGAAAGAATCACTTCTCAGCTGCCAAAAACCTAACCTCGGACGGTGACCAGAATCTGAATTTCTCCAACACCTAAACCGTCATCATTCTAGAGACTGTCCTGTCCGCGTGGAGCAGTAATTATACACCTAACTTACGCCCCTAGAATCAACGAAGAAGAGGCAAAGAGTAACGTACACAAATTGAATCAGCTCTGAAGTGTAGTTGGATGTCACAACGGTGGTCGCTGTCCCATTCAATGGTGGGTGTCAACAAGTTTTCATCGCAGAATCAAGTTCCCAGGTGGACCCCCTCCTCCCCAGGCCATCGGCCAGCGCTCAGCAGGATGCCAAAAACTCCAAGCTTGACGCGAATCTGCCCCCCCCCCCCCCCCCCCCCCCCCCCCCCCCCCCCCGCGCCTATACCCCTCCCCTCCTCTCCAGAGTCCAGCGCGCTAGCAGCGCTAGACTGTCCGGCGCAGGACTAGTGGTGATCAGGTGAGCTCCTCACACAACTTTACATAACAATGTCCGCCGGATGGTCCCCAGACTGGACTCCGGACGGGTGCAGCTTTCATCTTCTGCTCCTCTAATGGAGCCGAGGAATGACATAAAATATTGGTGGGATCCATGGATCCACACCAGGACGGGGTCATCTCGTATTCGCACAGAGCAGGAAGGAGGCGGCGGGACACGGCCAGGACAGTCCGGCTCCGCGGAGCGATGAGTTACGAGGTTATTGTCACTCGGACACGGGTTAGGACATCGAAAAGAATGCTATGTATGGTGCTTTCCCGTCACGAGCCGAGTCTGATGAGAATTCACATAACGCGGCTATTTTGAAACGTCTCAGTCTGTCTGCTAACAACGTTCTCACGGCGATGTGGAACGTGGGCGGGAACACTCCGATCGATTGCTCTATCGATCGCTAGAGAAGTGAATCAGATTACTCCTCGATTTGAGATACTTTCAATGCAAAACATGTGGGCTGGATTCTAATATAATCGATAAGTATGATCATCCCAGAGGTCATGTGTAGTGCCATATATAATTTCACATATGGCATTATGTGACTCTATAACAGCTAGAGCATATATGTGAAGAAGGGCATTATTTATTAATCATGGTGTTGCGCGTAGTCATGAATATGGGATGATACAATGTCGTGCATGGAACCATACATGATAGTACTTCTGGATCCATATAAAGTACGCCCATGTTCTGCTAAACAAGTTAGGGTTGGCGTCAGCACGATATCATAATCGTTAAGAATAATAGTTGCGTACTACTTTATCACATGTCATCATGTCTGACTTCATTTGAATGGCCTATTTTTCTCGGGGTATAGCATCTAGTACGATCTTCGCAAAAAGAATTGTTTCGATTATGTATGTTTTTGCTGACCGTCGTGCTCAAAGTGTTCTATATCTTTCCTTGCTAAATCGCAATGTGAATAGGTTTGCTTTCCCTTCCCTTCGTATGAGACTCACTTTGTCTTGTAGAGCCGCTAGGCCTGCCCGTGTGAGAGTCGATACTGCGTTTCGCAAACTCCGAGCTGAGACACCTCAGAGCACCAGCCGCTCGTCCCGCAGCATTGTTGACGTTTAGTCGCTATTGTCTCAGATTTATGTTTGACGCCCGGAGACTTTCTCGACTTCACCCTGTTTGACTTTACCTGCACGAGCGATCGCGCGGCCAGTAATTTTATGCCCTATGCTTTGGTTTGCTATTATTGATGTTTTTGAGATGCTCATGTGAAAGAAAGGCAATGTGGAGCGTAATTCTTCTTTTCCCAGGTCAGTAAACTATTCCACTGAAACGTGAGTGCTTGTAACCAACCAACTAATCATGCTGAGAGCAGAGACGACAATCTCTAAACGCGCTCTCACACCCAGATAGAAATTTCACTGTCGATACCGAAACGCCGAATTGGTTCTCAATACGACGTCGAAACCGAGAGGGGTTGCCTTTTTCAGGTCTAAAAGTGGAAAACGATGTCGATTTGGAAAAGAATTTCGGCGTTGATTTAGAAAAATTACAAGCAATGTCGTTTCGATGCCGATGGCAAAATTTCTGACTGGGGTAGCGCTCTCGCGGATGCAGCTGGGATTTCAGTACGATCCTTTTGCACCTGACAGGGTTAGTCCCCCCCCCCCCCCCCCCCCTTCAGAAGCGGAAGTCCGACTTGGACGTCGCCCTGCCCCGCCCCGCCCGACCAGGACACGATGCGATGAAACGATTGACCAGGTGGGGTCCAACTCAACTAACGCTCCCGTGACCCCCACCAACCCTGAAGATGTCACCCGAGAGGACTCCCAGTATAAAACCTAGGCAGGCCTTGGGCTCTGCATCAGTCGGCTCGCAACCGTCGATCGTTTGGTAGCTGCCAGCCGCCTATCACACGAGGCACCATGAAGGTCTTGGTAAGTTTCGTTTCGATACCGATATATACCGTCAAGTTACTACGGCGCTTATCTCATCAGGGAAGGAGGAAAACATACAAGTGAAAGTAGCAGTGTTACAATATTATTATAAATATTTTCACCAGAGGATTTACCGATTGATCCATCGTAATTTTCTAAAATTGCAAAAGTGTTTGTTTTCGGCCTAGCCAAAAATATTCCCATTTCTCAGTTTCCAAGCTACCGTCGAAAATTTGAGTTGGCCTTATTTAAAACCATGATAAATTCCAGAAGTTATGTAATTCACTAATTTATGCCACAAATAAGTATTTGCAAATTTTTGTACGTTTACGACGCATTAGTCGGAAAGAAGAAGACACCCTTCAGAAATTTCCAACAATATTTTTGACAGTGTAGGAAGATACTTCAAACCCTTTAACGACTTCAGTGCCTGGGAACAAGATCGTGTTAGGAAATACCTCGGAAGGAATATTGCATGTACATACGTTACTTACAGGAACTTCCCGATACGGCCTTGTTTTCGGCGCACTGATGGTTTATAATTATAATAGAAGAAATTGAGTTGTTGTATTGCCGTCTCTTCGAAGCACAATTGACTTCTTTCTCCTTTACCATGTTCCAGGCACTGGTCCTTTTTGGCGTAGCCCTAGCCTTGGCGGCTGAGCACCCCCGCAGCAAGCGCGGGTACCTGGGACTCTCTCTGGGAGGCGGCAGCCACGGCGGCGGCTACGGCGGCGGCCACGACGGCGGCCACGGCGGCGGCCATGGCGGCGGCCACTACGACACCCTCAGCTACAGTGGCCCCGTTGGCGGACTCGGCAACTCCATCAGCCTGACTGAATCACATGCACATGCCGCCCCCGCCATCTCTCTGCCCGCACCCTCCTTCTCTGTCGCCTCCGTCTCCCTCCCCAGTCACTCCCACAGCCACAGCTTCTCCTCTGGACCCAGCTTCTCTTCAGGACATGGATCATACGCCCATGCCGCCCCTGCCATCTCTCTGCCCGCACCCTCCTTCTCTGTCGCCTCCTTCCCCAGCTCCTCCCACAGCCACGGCTTCTCCTCTGGACACAGCTTCTCCGCTGGACCAGCGCCCAGCTTCAGTGCCGGCCACTCCATCTCGGCTGGCCCTAGCTACGCTGTAGCTGCCCCCGACGTTTCCTCCGGCCCGGCTCTGTCTGTCGGAGACACCTACCCTGGAGCATCCTCGTCCTCGAGTTCCAGCTTCTCCTCTGCCTCCAGCTTCTCTGGCGGCTCTGGCGGCTTTGGCGGCTCTGGCGGCTTCGGTGGCTCTGGCGGCTTCGGCGGCTCTGGCGGCTTCGGCGGCTCTGGCGGATCTGGCGGCTCCGGCCCAGCACCCGGCACCATCGTCTCCAAGAGCGAGGCGGTCGTGAACTCCGTCACCATCCACAAGGACGTCAGGGTGGGCGTGGCCCAGCCGGTGCCAGTGCCCGTCGAGAGGAAGGTGCCCTACCCCGTGCAGGTGCCCTACAAGGTGCTCGTCGAGCGCCCCTACCCCGTGCACGTCGACAAGCCCTACCCGGTCCAGGTCGACAGGCCCGTGCCCGTGCAGGTGGTGAGGGAGGTGCCCTACCCAGTCCAGGTCGAGGAGAAGATCGCCGTGCAGGTGCCCGTCGCCGTGCCCCGCTACAGGCCCGTGCCCGTGCCGCACTACGTCCCCAAGCCCGTCCCGGTCCCCGCTCCCTACCCAGTCACAGTCCTCGTCAAAGAGCACATCCACAAGAAGGGTGGCTGGTGGTGAATAGCTTGATTTCGATTTAGTTTTTCATCTTTTAATTCCATCGCCTCATCCAATTAATTCTCATTGTACCTGTGATTCACTTCATCCCCTGTTATCCGCAGTCTAGTCAGCTGTTATGTTCATGTGTTCTAGTCGCGCTGTTGAGTTTGCGTCCCTCTGAGTTCCCAGGGCTAACCCCATAAGTGCCATCCAGTAACAAGCTGGATTTAAATAAATACTTTGTTGTTGAAATTAACTGTTGTAAGAAATGTGTTAATAAACGATTTTTTAAAAGAAACATTACTTGCGCCCTAAATTTTTTTGGAGAAAATGTTGTGTCGAAAATGTTACCGAGGAAAACACTTCCGATTCTCATACACACCTTACTTAGGCCGTAGTCACATGGAAAGTATCCCAATAATTTAAACGAAATTTTTTCAAATTTCTCGCTTTCTGTCAGTGTTTGAAAGCATCCAGCTGAAAGCTATTTAGATACCATATTTAAATACATTTTTCTGTATAAATTGGGAAACTTAGTTTACTCATAAATATTTTGTAATTGTCTATTTAAGGGGTACCTAGAAAGACAATAACATATACTTAATCCTTTGTGGTTACAAAGAAATTCCTTTCTAAGCAATTGCTGCACAAAAAAACTGAGTTGTATACATACAAAAGGTCAATAATAAGAGGCTGAGAGTGTAATTTATGAATTTCACTAGGACGGCTTGGAATGTGAGTTCATCTGTCCCGATAGCGGACCGCCGAGCAGCTAAGGTTTAGCGCGGTCTAGTTAGTGAGCCGAGTAATTTGCACCTGTCGCAGTGACTGCCGGTTCAACTTGGATTGGCGCGGCGGTCATCGATCAGGATTGAGACTCTGCCTCGCCCTGCCCTGAGTACTGCCGTCTGCGGGGAGGTGGCACCGCGCTGCTCTCCTGTAGTGCACCTAGGGCAGTGACAGGGACACGTAGGGACAAATGCTTATTCCCATTGTACAGGTGCATCGTCGACATGCTAAGTGCAACACTCAAATTTCAAGAGCAATCATCGTCCCAAGTGCGCTGAGATATGTCAAATATAACTCGGACTGAACATTGTATGTTCTGAAATAGATATCTACCCCCCTTTCTAATGACGACATTATTATATGCGTTTTACAATTTCACAGACAATCTCAACTGATTGACGCAATAAAAATTGAATTTGAATCACAAACTAACAGTCTTTCGCAAGTTTAAAACACATTGCACTGTACCGTACGGGGCAAGGCAATAAAATTGTTGAACAAGGCATATACTGACAGGCTCTTTTCTCGAAAATAAAGGTCGTATATGGTGGTCAAAAAAACGAATTTGTTAAAACCTTTTTTTAAAACCAGGCCTCGAAATCAGTTTAAACGTCGCAAAAGTTTTAAAAGTCGAATCTTTAACCCAGTTAGTTCTGTATCGGTCACCCGACGTGCATCAGCTGGGTCGGTTTCAAGTTCCTTACGCATCGCTTCAGGGGTGTGTCTTGAGCCCAAATACAATAGAACTAGTGCGACCAATATTTCCTAGTGTAAGTTCGAGTCAGAGAGCAAAGGCAGACGAAATAAGTAAAGGAAAAATGTCAAAGTTTCATTCTACTTTATTAATAAAACACTCAACAAGAAAATAACAACTAACATAAAACAAAGACAACATATTAAAATAATAAAGGCACTTCACAGTGAATCATCATAGTGGGAGGAGTGCCACAGACTAGATTTTGCGAGCCGTTAGCGAATAGACTACTTGTTCGTGGTTGCGCGATAAAGGGATGAACACACACTCAATGTATTTGTCCAATTGTGTGCGCGCATTTGTGCGAACGCTTGATGTGCACGATTTTGTGCATGTTACATCCACACTTTTGCGCTCATTTTGCCAAAGTAAAAATTGTACGCTTAAAATTCTCAAAACCGTGCACTTCAGGCGTAGTTTTAACTTTAGACAAATTGTACAAATACATTTAGTGTGCAGAATGGTAACGAAGATCACAGTCAAGGTGCAGTGCTGCCCAGCACCGCTGCGCAGAGACGGGATACTGGTGGGCTCTAGTAGAGCCCACTAGCGCTTTCTGTCTCTGTCGCACTCACTGAACTCTTACGGCGGGAGGAAGAGAGACAGATGCAAAGCCC
>CABIKL010002561.1:0-12382 GCA_902196195.1 Aptinothrips rufus
AAAAACAGAGTTTAAGGAATTTCCATTCAAGACCATGGATCTGAGAAAACCCCAAGAGTATGATGAGTGTGTTGTGAAAGCCCATCGTTTGTGGTCTCTGAAAAAAAAAGAAGCCTTGGGTAAATCAAGACGAGTTCGAGCTCAAGCAGAGAATGTTGCTTCCAGATCAAGAGCCCCACAGAACAGAATCCTTCTTCGGCAACTCATCCCCAAATCTACTCTTCAGAAAATTCGAGCTGTCAATTATCAAGGTGTGAAATATTTTCCCTCCCCACTGAACTCAATTCCTGGTTATCATGTGTGTTCCCCTGGTCAACCTCCATGTTTGGCCCTTGACATTTTTGAAGGTTCAGCAAAGCTGGTGCTTTCCGAAGCCTTCAAACATTTTATCCTGAAGAAAAAGTGGTTTGATCTGAAGACGCTAAATTGTCGAATTAAACAGTTCAAATGTCAAGGGAGTGACAAAACTGATGCTCCAAAGCCATTGAAGAATCTTGACAAGATTAAGGGGAACGCTGCATCCACAAGAAATATGTTGAGACTGCTTCCATTTATCATTGGTGACCTAATCCAAGATGAAGATGACGGCATGTGGCAGTTGGTTCTGAGCCTAAAAGAAATTAGCGAGTATGTTTGTGCTCCACAAATGAAAATGACTCAGGTTGAGTACTTGAAAGTGCAGATCCAATCATTTTTGGTTAACGTGAAGACTCTGATTCCATCTTGCCTTATACCCAAACTCCATTATCTTGCTCACTATCCTGAATTAATTGTTATCTTTGGGCCTCTGTCCAGACTATTCACGCTTCGTTTCGAGAGCTTGCATATGTTTTTCAAAAACGTAGCCAAACGATGCAAGTGTTTTATAAATGTCCTGTTCACAATGACACAAAAATATCAAATGAAATTTGCTTTTGATCATAGCAATTTCCAAATTATTCCTCCTGATGTCAAAATTTCAACTGGAAATCATCGTCTCATCCTTGAAAATTTGCCTACTAGTGCCAGAGATGTCTTGAAGAATGTCAACCATAGAAATGTATTTATTCTAGATACTGTGAAGGTCAAAGGTATCTTATACAATCCTGGATTCTACTTTGTTTTGGATTCTGTTGATGCTGCGGACTTGAAAGTTGGATGCATTGCAAAGATCTTGTATGATCAATCAGCTGACATTGTTTCCTTCCTCATGAGAGAAGATTTGGCAAAGAATTCATTCAATGGCTACTATGTCATCAATGAAGATCCATGTGTAGATATCTATTGTTGGAAGGAGCTTCACAATCTTCCAGATTATTATGCTCTGCCTTTTTATTACCATCAGGGCAAGAAATGTATCTCTCTCAAACACTCAGTCATTTGTATGTAAAAGAAGAAGCCTCGTAAATGATCCCAGGCGTACATCATCACCAAAATATTCATTCATTTATGTGGCATTCCTCTTACAATTTTTCTAATTTCACAAGTACCTAAGCTCTCCTCATTGAATGGGATTCATCACTTATACATCACTTCAACAAGGTAAATTTATTTTTTGTTCCTCTTAATATATGATAAAGTCTTGATATTTGTTGCTAAGTAATCCCCTTCTTCCAATTTCAGGATTTGAATTATATGTTCCAAGCAGCAAATTTGTTTTATGATCTTCTGCTTTGCCTTTGAACGAACAGAAATTATATCCAGTTTGATTCAAATAACAAGTGAACCAATAAGTTTTCTGACCAGGTGTAATAAGTCAGTGGCTCTTACTCTGCATTCTCTCTACATATGTAAAACTGTAAGTATCTTCTGATTTAATTTCCCTGTGATGTTTCTTTCCCCCCTTCGGTCTACTTATGGTTGTAATGTGGTCTACGTATCTGATCATTTGTTTTTTTCCCCCAGGTTGGTATAGCTGTCTTTTAAAACACAGTCTTGCGATTACATTTTTTTGAAGATTCTAGACACTTTCCTTCTTTGAGTGATGCTGTGAAATTTCAGGCATCTCATTTCTAAAAGATGTTAGGCTTTGGTCCTTAACACCATTGGAAACGCAAGAGAGTAATGGATACTGTGACTTTCTATTCAAGTTTTGATGGAACCGCAACTCCTCATTTGCAATGGCTACCCAATGCAAAAGTATCCTCAGGTAACACCACTACCTCTTTGACAGTCATTGTGTAACTTTCTTTTCGTGAATGTTTTGTTGTGCTATGTCACTTTAAATGGTATGTTTAGAACGCAAGTGAGTTCAGGCCGAAGTTCAGCATTTCATTGTTGATAATACTAATAATAGCCATTTTTCTTTTTGTGATCCAGGTTTTGTTGATTTGAGGTTACATGGAACAGATCTGTATTGGCATCAAGATAATCCAGAACTTTCCCCTTTTGACATCAGTGATATGTCAAGGACCACCATGCTTCTGTTTCTAAAATCTTCATAATCTCTCATGAAGCTTACAGCTCAAGGTAAGTTGTGGTAAAAAGCGGCACGTTTAGCTGAAAAATAGCAACTGATGTCATTTACACCATCATGTCTATAATTTATGGTCTGTCCGATACTAACTTGCATCTGTGATATTAATTTTGTTTTTTTAATATTTTCTTTTTTTCCCTTTTTCTTTTTATGGTAACACAGATAACCTGGCAACTCCTTTGCGGATACAACATGACTTGGTTATGCAGGCAATACGACCTGCCTTGGTCCTACACTTTTGCAACCTGACAACAAATACTTCCGAGTCAACACCCATATCTCAGCCCATGGTCTCTTCGTCTGTGTCAGCAACTTGCCTGCTCATTGAAAGTAAGTCATAAGAATGCATTTTTCTTGAATAATGGATTTGGATGAAAAGTAATGTACAACAATCTTCCTAACAGGAGTAATTTTATCATAAGTTTGTCACCATAACATGGATTCCTTCTCATGATTTTTTAATATTTAAGGCATGTTGGCTGATACTGAAGATCAAGAACTTGCCACGAAGATATGGTTAACACATCTTTATACCGTAGAAACTTTATCCACACTGTAGGCCAATTTTTTTTTATTTTGTGCTTTGTTTTATTTTTTAGCTTGTGATAGTAATTTACTGACACCCACCTAAAGCTTTTCACAGGTATAGTGAAGTCGAAGCAGTATAGGTTGCATTTTTGAAGCAGTGAAGAAGTCTATAGCATTATTTTAATAACTACAGATTGATGCTAATATTGAGTTCCAGTCTGCTTCAAATTTATACTCCATGATGAGCTGATCAGAAAATATTCTCTTTGTTATTAAGTGAATTCTGAATTTTCTAACTCTTTGTAACGGTCAGCTGCGATTTCGAATCATGTATGGGTATGCATTTGTCCAGACAGCTGTGGCCTTACTAGTTCATGGTTGAAATGGGTGTTATTGCTTGTGAATGTGAGTGATATATGCCACCCAGAGCTATACCTTCAATGCCCTTTGGGAGAGAGGTAAGCTTACCTGTTTCATGCAGAGACTTTTGTTTTGTTTTCAACTTGAGTTTTGGAAAAAAAAAATGAGATAAAGCTCATATGCTGCCTTATTTTTCAGTTCGATGATAACATTTCAACAGCAACTGGTTTGCTTGATTGGTCTTGGTATTGAAAAGGTATTTTTTTAAAGGTAATAGTGCATTATTATGGTCTCAGTATACTGTGTGCTATCTTAACTTTCTTTCCATGCCACATCTGTTCTTTCTGCTCTGTATTTTATTTTTCAGATTTGAGATCTTTTCTAAATACTGGGTCAAGCTCTTTATCTTAGTATTGTATATTACATGGGAAATTTTTTCCATTATAATTATATTTCATGTGTGTTGATGACCTTGGCGTACATAGCAGTACATAGCTGTGTGTAAAAATTTAGTTTGGAAGAAGATGATTTTCTTCTGACTGGTAAGACATGAACTATTTTCCTATTTTTCACAGCAAGCATGTCTGTCAGGTTCGATTGCTTTTCATTGGGGATTATATCTTTTTTCAGATTCAGGTACAGTTGTCCTTGGACTACTGTTGACAGTGAGCAGATGTTTCACAGAGGGAAATTTTCATGTGGATAAGACTAACTCTCACCTAGACCTTTCTACCTCATTTTCTTGGAAAAATTATCGACACGTGAGGTGGGATAATCCTTTGCTTTGTCAACGCAAGCTCTTCCACTTGCCTTGCAATGCAGTAAATACCTTTTAATTCAGTTTGAGCCCTCTATAGGCAGCAAGGTGGTGCAGTCATATGTTGGCATGTTGGATTCTATGCAACAAATCACCGAGCCATCCCTGAATTTCTGCTTGTGCACCTGGTCCCAGCATCATTGTAAGTACACTTTTAAATTGTTTCAACCATAAAATCATAATTCAAAACTGCCAAGAAAAGTACACTATTAAATTGTTTCCTACCATAAAATTATTATTCAAAACCGCCCAGAAAAGTATACCACTGAAATGTTTTCTACCGTAAATTTATTATTCAAAACATAAATATTTATAAATCTTGAATTTTAGGTTCTGCCCTAATACAACCTGACCTTTTTCTTTTCTTTTTAAAAAGTGAGTCTCAAGAAGTGAAGCTGGAATTACTTAAATAGCCTCACCTGTTTGTATTGCAATACAGGAGGCCTTTCTGCATTATGTAGTGGAATACCAGGAGACTTCAGACTAATTCAAGGTAAGTTGCATTTCATTTTAGTGAATGTTACTACACATTTCTGGAAATAAATTTCAATTTTATTTCAGATATCTTTTTCGATTTGCTAGAGTTAGTTGAAACAGGAGGTCATGGTTTGACAGAGGAGGTGGAAAATTCCATCATCCGTTGATAGTCCACTCCTCAGGTCAATCCAGTTTAATTGAGATTTTGAGGAAGCTCTGTCTTAATTCGAATCATCCTGGTAGTTTTATTTAAGTTGTCTACACTGGATCTTTATTGACACTTCAAGGTAAACTTTTTTTCTTTTCATGTTACCGAGAATTGTTAATTTTATTCTTAAATTATCCAATTGCTTGATCTTTGTTGTACTTTCAAGGTCTTCTCTGCTTATTTTAATTTCATATCTTTGACTTTTGTCCAGGTACGTTTGGTATTACAAGTAAAGTTGATGTCTTTCGATCCCATGGATGACTTATTTCTTCGTACATGTTTTTCTGGTGTGTGTTTGCTATTTCAATCACGTGAAAAATTAGTTCAATTTCTTTATGATAAGTTCTAACATGGTAAACTCTTTGGTCTGCCCTGGAATTTTTGCATCCTCAAACCCATCCCTGAACTATGAACTATATTTAGGTTTTCTCCTTACAGATATCAACCCTTTGTAAATATATGCCACCATCTCCTATTATGGTATCTGAAGTACAGCAAGGAACAAAGATGGAAATCGCTTTCAGCTTAACCGTTGTGAATCATTATGATTGCAAGCTCAGATATCATTAATTTTCCTCATGACATTTGTGTTGTAGAATGATTTGGTAAGTGCTCTGTATTTGTGTCATTATTACCATTTTGCCTTTTCTTATTACCAAAGGAATGATTATACATTTTATTTTACCACTATTTTTTGTTGTTTAAGTTATAGAAGGTTACCCCTCTGCTGAGCGATATTTAAGACCCAAATTTTCTCTAATGTACATGACTTTCTAATTGCAGGTCTCCTGTTGAAGCCATTAGTGGATCTGGATGCAAAGGCTGTGAGGAAATTTCTGAATATTAGAAAAGGCAAGTTACACTATGGCTTTGATTCAATTTGAAAGCATCTGGTAACAAGTAGAAACTGAGTGAGTTATATTTTTCTAGTTCTGAGAGGCACATTAAGCTAGACACACATTATTTTTATTTATTTATTTCTTCAATTGACAGGTGCAATCAACTTCCACCGTTTCAACTCTTCGGCTTTGCTGAAGCATGATAAGGAATATGAAGGAACTGCCAATTGGAGAATCAGCAAGGTGTTGGTTGACAGGAGCACTTAGCGTCGTCCTGCAGCCATGGCCTGCTCTGTAGCTCTACGCGATGCTGGAACCTCTGACTGCTCTGCGATGAGCCTCTGCTCTCCTGAAACTCAGCACCACCAAAGAACATTATTACCAATTTCCAAAATGGAGCATTATATACATATGATAACATGCCGCTAAGATTATTTGTTTGTTTAGGGAATTTACTGCTGCTAATAATTTTTTGTAATAATATATATTCTTTGTACTTTTATTCGTTGAGTTTCATTTGATTTAGATTTTTCTGCTGGCCAGGGGGGGGGGAGGGGGGGTTGCTCAAGAGTACGGTGAATTGTACGAGATTATCCGTACACAGTGGTGACACCCTATGACCCACGAGCCTCATATCTGATCTAGTACGGAATAGTTACGGAAGCTCACTGTTACAAACTTTCACCGTAGCAAAGGCAGTACTGATCAGTCCGTTCAAAAAATTGACCTTAACTTTTCCGTAGCTTTTCTGTAGTTATTTTTAACAGTGTTTTTGAAATTTTCTTCTAGATTAATTGATGACAAAGCGATCGGAGCAAGCGTGACAATTTTTAAAGTCATGGCGCTCGCGTTTACTGTTGTTCGGAGTGCGTCGACCCCGTATTACCGACGTCCTAAAACGAAGCGAAGTAGCGTGTAAAATGGAAATAAGGAGATGGGGGAAGATTTCTATAAAACTGGTGTGGTTTGGACATTCCGGGCCCTAGCAATCTCCCGCCTCTTTAACAACGGCGTCGCATAGGAAATCCGTGGACCAGAATCAGGGAAACATGTTGCATTTACGTGGGGAAGACCAGAGTGCAGTAAATTCTCTTATGCAAATTGCGAGGGGCACTTGAAACAAGCAAGTACTGTTCACCGGACTGCAAGTCTTCTCGGACTTCCATTTGCCTTCGCGCAGTGCCGCCTTGAGTGTGGTAGGCAAGAAACTCTACACAACTCCAGAAAATACTGAAAATAGCCAAGAAGCTCTACATCCAGACAGTGAAATGAATGGAGTTTCCCACGAGTGATGCGATGTCACAGGATCTCTTTCACCACTGTGTCGCTTTTCCACCTCCATTTTTGGCCGATTTTCACGTGGAAAAACATCCTAGGTTATGCCCTTTCCGTGAGAAAAAGACCCTCAAGCGAATGCCTGAAGCCTGGAGCGAAGTCCCGATTCCTTTCGCACTACATCGAAAAATGCTTTAACATTTTGGACTGGTGAAAACCTTCTTATATTACGAGAAAGTTCTGAAAATTTGCTGGACGACTTCCGCGCATCTAATATCATTTCCGATGAGAAATTATTTTACAACAGAATTGTTCTACAAGGGGCTTTTTTTTGTCAAGAGATCTCAAGTGAGATTCAGTTTAAAGTGTCGATTTCTGCCCTGGAAGCTGCTTAAGAATCCCACCGAGCTCGTGGGCGTTCGGGACTGGGATTCGCATTCCAGGATTTCTGGACTTTTCCAGTGGACTATCGCACTACCACAAAAATTTGTACACCGGACTTCTTACGTGATGTGCCCCTCGGAGAGCCGTACCCGTTCCCAAGGTCATTTAAGATGCCAGCCCTAAAAACCCCTTCTGAAAGCAAAGGACCTTCATTTTTCGAAAGCGGAACTCGAACAGGGGGGAGGCTAATCTGCATTACGTCTTATGCTTCGAAATAGCACAGAGAAGTTAATTAAGCGAACATAAGTTAAATCAGTGACCACTTAATAATCGTCGTATGCTTCGAAGTAGCACAGAGAAGTTAAATAAGCGAACACAAGTTAAATCAGTGACCACGTAATAGTCGCGCGACGAGAGAACTGAAAACACGGAAGGAACGAACAGATGGGCACAACACACACCGCACCGTGGACCTATACGACCAGACTGTTGGTCAATGACCAGCGAACGCCAAGCGTCCCATCCCATCTCAGGCCAGGCCGTTGTCCTTGACTCTGAAGACTATCGATTGACCACCTCCCGTCCCCTGCCCCGCCCCGCACTGCATCCCCCCTCCCCTCTCTCATCTACTTGCTCCTGCTCTGCCCTGGCACTCTCTTATACCCAGAACCGGCTGGGGCGCCAGGTGACGGCAAGTCTTACCGGACATTACGTTGCGTAGGACAGAAATCAGCCACAACATTTTCATTCATAAACAGCCCGCGATGACCTGAATGAAAATGCGCGGGCCACCATCCTGCTGAACTGAAGCGGCGGTCTATGCACCTCCTCGAGATTGTGACAGGACGCAACTTAGGTGCATGCACGGTACGCAACGTCTAATCAATCATTTTCAGACACTATGCTAGGGTTAGTGTGGGTTATAAATGCACATGGTAAAAAATGAACGCCCCTCTGGAGCAGGTATTTGAACCCTTAACCTCTAAGTTGCGATTTATTTCGTCATGATCTCATATGAGCGGTCACGTCGTGCAACGTTTTGGTTCAAATACCGGTTCCAGAAGGGTGTTCAGTTCTTACCATGTGCATTTACTACCCACACTGACTCTATAAGGGTAGATTTTACATAATAATCACTTCATTAGTAATGCTGAGTTTGTAACTCCTCGCCTTACAATATGTGTGCCGCATGTATTAGCCGTGCACTACTCACATCGTTGCCTTAGCCGGCCCTTATGTCAGTTAACGCTGTGGGTTACCACGTGCGGTGACGTAACCTGCCAAGCACCCCGTAGATACAGTCACGAAACCGAACACAAAGAGCAAAATACCTTTTTTGGTAGCTGGTTGGTTGCTTTAAATCACCCGCTTTGCCGGCCGACTCCGCTTTTCGGTGGTGCATGTCGAAATCAAAAGTTATTTACTTGATTTACTTGAGTCGAGTTGTGTACGAATTTTCAATATAAGTTTTGGCTTGCTTTGTTAAACTCCGCCTCGAGGCCCGAGACTAGAAAAACCGACGCGGTGCTCCGCAGGCTCAGGTTAGCTGAGCCTAGTCAGACGGTGGGCGTGACGGGTTCAGCGAGGTAAAATGTTTATCGAGCTCAGCCGGGTATGCGAAGACACTACACCCAGAGAAAGGTTTGGTTGAACCAACCATAGAATGTTTGGCTTAGGGACAGCCATAAAATATGGTTAGTCAGAGCTCTTCTAGCTGAGCGGACAATAATTATGATGGATTCAACACTCTAATGCTTGACTCCACCATATTTTATGGCTGTCCCTGAGCCAAACATAATATGGTTGGTTCAACCACACTTTTTTCTGGGTGTATCCACAATCCATTTTGCAATTTAAGGCTTTGGATTTTAAAGGTGCCCACAATAACGCCGCTATTCTGAGCCAGGCTGGCCGCGCTCTGAGCTGGCGCGGCGCCAGGATGTGGGCACTCCCGCCTCACACGGCAGTACTGTTGGTGGCTACCCTGGGGGCGCCCGGCCTGAACTGCGATGTCAGTCGGTGCGGTGGTCAGGATGCTAAGAGTTTCAGAACTGTTTGTGAATTGCTGTAACGATTTACCCAGAATGGGTTGCAATCCCCAGGATGCTGCAGAAGCAACAGTGTGTACAGATACCGAGGAGACATCGACAGGCTCAACATTCCAAAGAAGAAGGCAGAAAATACAAAGCAAAGACGTAGTGACGTACCTCCGGCTCCAGACGACGACATTCGGAAACAAACATGTCAGCTTTTGCCTAATTTTGATACATTCAAATTTTAAGAGCCATTGTAATTTCTTCGAACATTAAAATTTTTGTTTCGGGTCGCTTATAGGGGGCTGGTAGCTAATACATGTATCGACCGTATAGTGCACCGATTCCTCTGGAGTCTCAGGCATTGTGTCCGTATGTGCCCCACCTTCCCTTACTCAGTCTCACGGATTGCAGGTCGTCTTCGCCGGGCCCCGCCCCGCTACTCGCCGCTCTCCTCGCCTCGCCGGGGCAGCCAGTCTTAGACATCGCCATGGACCTGGCCGTGGCCGTGCTGCTGCTGCTCGGGACCTCGCAGGCCGCCGCACAGGCTAACCAGGCCGGTGAGTGGAGTGCAGGGCTGCTGTGACGGGGGCAGGCAGGCTCAAGAAAGAGCCCGCTCATAACCGAGCTTGTGAACAACTAGAATTACGATCTGCCCGATCTGACCTGATAACATTACTGCCGTTTGTCTGGGCGTGCCCCGCTTCCGGTGTTCTGAAGCCTCGGATCCCTGAGCACACTGCGAGAAAAGAGTTGTAAATTTACAACAGAAATTTTCCAACAGATTCTTCGTAAATTTACAACACTTGTACTGAGGAAATATTGACAAAAATTCTATGCAATATCTTTAGCTTGTTATTTTGAGATAACCTTTCAACATCACACCCATTAAAGGCAGACACCTGTATTAAAAAACGTGCGCAGAAAACAAAGCGTTGTGAATTTACGAAGTTCTTCGGCAATTTTTTTGACAGCACTCCTTCATAAATTTACAAAACTTTCTTTGACAGTGCATAGCGCCTAGCGCCCGCGATGCCGTGGATCAGAGTGTGACTGTGAATGTGCTCCTTGTTCGTGTTGCAGGATCCTACCGATGCAGGACCGGCCTCTTCATCTCCGGTTGGCAGCAGTGTGACGGCAGCGAGGACTGCAGGGGCGGCGAGGACGAGGACCTCGCGACGTGTACCGGTAAGTGAGGGGAGCGCACACTACCGGGTTGAGTATTGTTGTGCTTTGTGTAAGTACGAAATAATTGTGCTTAAGTAAGCTTTGCGGACAATTTTTCCAGCATAAAACTGTGCTTGGTTAAGCACGATTGCGGCTTGTGTACAATTTCGTACTTAAGTGAGCACAATGCTGTGCTTAAGTAACGCAAATCTCTGCACTTCCTGAATTAAGCACAATTTTCTTAAGTACATTTTCGTGCTTAGCTACGTGCAAAATCGTGCGCTCTTGTGCACGAAATTGTACTTAAGAAAATTGAGCTTAGTGAAAGCCGTCTTGTTAATTCGGAAGGACAAAACAAAACGTGTAAACTGCACGTGGCCATCACCATGGCACATTGAACTGTTGGCTAGGCACGCGTCAAAGCTAACAGACAACAGACCTGCAGGCAGACAGACACTCGCAGGCAGCCGGGCCGTGTCGAGTCGGACCTGACGAAGGAGTCGCCCCGCACCCAGCGCCATCGACTCGGACAGTATCAAGAGGTCGAAGATATAAGAAGACATCCGATATCTGGAAAATCCAGGGGAAGATCGCACGCTCTCGCCTTGAAACAGACCACGGGAATAGCGTTCAAATTAGAACTTCTAAACTTCACACGCTCATTAAGGAGGAATATGTCTCCGAGATGACATACTTCATTTTGCGCTGTCCTATCTCTGTCTCATTACTCTAGCACGATTTTCAAAAACCTTTGAATTAAATACTATTTCGAATTTCGTAATGGCCAACATGTCATCTTGTAGCCCATGCTAGACACCCTACGTCTTCCAGTCAGGACATTTTAGTCGTAGGCCGCATGATCTGTGTCACCGCTTGGCGACTTTGCAGACTTCTACTCTCTGGAACAATCTCTACATGTTTGACGGCAAACCCTCAACACTGCCAAAGATCGATTCGTAAAATAATGAAAAATTCAATGTAAAATTTATTATATGAACTGTCTGTTTTTATAAAACGTTTTTTTTCATAGTTTTCCTTTTTTTCTTGTAATTTTTTCTCAATTTTACAAACTGTTGTTGTAATTTTACAAAACAGTTTTGTAGTTTCACGAAATTGTCTTATAATTTCATAGAAAGTACTTGTACCTTTACAAACAAATTCGTTAATTATAAAAACAAACCCTTTGTAAATTGTCGAAAAAAAGTTGTCAAATTTTGGTCGTAAAAATATGAACATTTTTTACAGAGTAAAGTGAGCGCAGTGACTTATTTTGTTTCGATGTGTGCTTGCAGCCCTCACTAACCTGCGACCGCTGGGTGTGGGGCAGCGGATAACAGCCCTGGTGAGCCACACGCAGCGGGGCAAGGACATCTACTTCCTGCTGTGCAGCTCCTCGACCTGCAGCGCCATTGTGGTGGACGGCGCCGCACAGAGTGGGGCCCTGCACTACTTCACACTCACCGGCTGCAACCACATGGGCTGGGGAGCCTGCGTCCAGGGAGAGAGGGTGAGCTTCAGCACACGGTGGTCTGGGAGGCCTGATTTCGTGCGCAAAACCCCCCGAAGATGACTTGCACCGAAAAATTTCTATAGGGCGAAATTACCTTCCTAAATGTCCAGAGAGTCGATACCAACCACCTATTTCATATTCAAGCTCGCCATTATGAGACAGTACTGTGCAGAAGTTGAAATCTGTACGAAATTGTTGGTAATTTTTGCTAAGTTGTACAATTTTTTAAACATTTTTTAGATGTCCTTCATATCAACGACTAATCGTCACCCTAAGCATTTTTCTGATGTTCCAATGCTGTAGAATCAGGAAAAAATATCGACGAAGCC
>CABIKL010002562.1:0-12381 GCA_902196195.1 Aptinothrips rufus
CCCCCCCCCCCCCCCCCCCCCCCCCCCTCTCTCTCTCTCTCTCTCTCTCTCTCTCTCTCTCTCTCTCTCTCTCTCTCGATCAGGGAGACGGGAGAGGCGTACAGACTGGTGAGCTGCAGTCCTGTTCGCCGGGTTGCCTACCTCGTGCCTCGCAGGCGGCTGGTGGCCTATCCTACGTCTCGCAGGCGCTCAGAGTATAATAGGCATGGTGGGGGAATGGGGGACGTGGTGCTCACCCCGAGTCACCTTCTGTCTCTGCCCTGGGTGCGTGGGTGTCGCTTATTCCCATCCCCATACGAAAGCCATCAACACAATATTATGTTCGTTTCGACTCGCTAATTTTTCCTGGTTTTGGCAACGTTCCCGGGAATATTCCCAAATCGGAGCGAGGGTGGGAAACTTCGAACCCTTGATTGGCCTGTAGATTTGGTTCCCTATCTCCTTCGATCGGAAGGCTCCCGTGCCAAATATTCAATGCCGGTCTTGCCCTAGGAATTATTAATTTAAGATTAAGATCGTCGGTTAGTTTGATTGGGTACCGTGGTATGAAGGCCACCTTGAGCCTGTGTCCACGCGGGGGTGCGGGAGGCGCCGAGCGGCTGTTCTGGACGTGGTTTGGCGGGGTACGTTGCGCTGGGGTAGAATGCGGTGCGCGAGGTGTGGGGTACGGAGTACGGGGTACGGGGGTACGTTGCTGTGGGACAAGGATCGCACGAGGCAGGGTGGGGTGTGGTGCGTTGGGGCAAGGTGTGGTGGGTAGGGCGTGGTGTGGCGTAGTGGGGAACGTTGAGGTGGGGTGGGGTGGGGTGCGGTGCGGTGCGGTGGGCGGGGCGGGGCGGGGCGGGTTAGGCGAGGCGCAGGCACGCCGGAAGGAACCCATTACTGTGCCACTCATAATACGTCGCGTCCAACGCTTATCAAATGCAGAGAGCCAGGTCCCGCGCCCTGACCAGCCTTGCTGAATGTGAGCCCCCCCCTCCGCCCCACCACCAGCAGCCTTGCTTGCCCCGCCCCTCCGCGACCCCTCTCCACCGCTCCGAGTCCTTCCTCCGTCGCTAACAATTCATTGACCTTGAACTTCTCGCTCAGTTAGAACAGTCATTTCCTCAAACCGACTTCCATTGAACGCTCGTGATGCAGCACCGTTCCAGATCTCGGTTCAGGCGCTCTGATAAAGGAGCTGTGAAATTAATGAAGGAGCAATCCATATGCACGAGGGAGGGTGCACTCTCTGGTTGTTAGTACGAGGTTGCGGCAACGCAGTTTGGTTTCTTTGGATCTAAATTTTAAATGTGGCAGACACCCTAAATGACTAGTAACTATTTTGTTCGGACGTAGTTACAATTTTAAACGTAACTAGAATTAGAAACAATTTTTTTTTCTACTTAATCACACAATTTTTACAAAATTGTTTCTACATTGGTACGAAATTGTTACTAATTCTAGTTATATTGTTTAAAATTGTTACTAAGCCCGAACAAAAAAGTTACTAGGCATTCAGAGTGGAGTTAATCGGAAAACATCTGCCGCTCCGTGTTCAACCGCGCACTATAGGCTTAGTGATGAAATGCCTGATGGCAACGGCAAAATTTCAATTCTGAATAGAGGCACCATTAGGAAAAACGGAACACATATTTTAGAAGTATTTTGGATAATTGTGGGAAGATTGAATTAGGAAAACTGGGCGAGAGCGTATTCAAGTCCATCAGGACCTAAATTTCAGAAAATCTCCCCCAAAATTACCTAAATATTACAGAAAATAATTCTTCTTTAAATGTTAGCCGTAATTTTCGAACCTAACTATATAGTTAGGAAGATGCGCACACAACGCGCACGACCCACGTGACGTCATGTGGATCCATGCAGATGATCGGTGCCGATCACTGTCAGGAATCCATCAGCCGAGCTTTAGGCGAATCCTTGCGCCACGCTACGCCACGCCACGCCACGCCACGCCACGCCACGCCACGCCACGCCACGCCACGCCACGTCGCGCCACTCCGCGTCTGGGCCGCCGCTCGCACGTCAGTTAGTTGGTCTCCGCTCGGCCGTTGCAAGTTGCTCTGACTTTGCCTCTCTCGCAGACGCCAGAAAACGCGTGTTCGAATCCGTACCTCTCGTGGCGGTGCTCTGTCAATCTCATACGCTCTTCTCCCGCGCGGTGTTCGCTGTGCCGTTTGTTTCCCTTTGTGTGAAGTTTCGTACCTTGTGACGCGTGACTGTACGCCAAGTGCCAAGTGTATGCAAGCTTTGCATGCCGCGTGGAAATATTTACTTCTTAGAGTCCTTTCTTTTTAAAGGACTTTTAAAAGGTCAGTGAGTGGCACTTTCGGTATGTCCTCTGCCACGAGGATTGCTGTCTAGCAACCGCCCCCCCCTCCCCCCCCCCCGGTCCCCTCTACCCCACGCCCATAAATCAAACAGCTTTTTTGCATGCATCCGTTATGGAAAACGCAGCGCCCAAGAAAAGAAATTATCATTTTCCTCAAGTAGAAAGCATCGTCTTACTAAGTGGTCGTACCAATACCACGTGACCATTTCAGGGACTGGGGAGAGTCCTATCTCCAAAGCATGGGAAGGTAGGTAAAACAGTACCACCGGCGAAAAGGGCCCGGGGGGGGGGGGGGGGGGGGGGAGAGAGAATTGGCTCACGTGGTTAGGTTAGGCCTCTAATCTAAATATCGGTCGCTGACCTGAGCTCAGGCAGTTTCTTTAAAACGATGCAAATGGGACGCCTCTGCGGTTACATTCTAATCCTCTCCGCATGCGCAATGTCATGCCGACAAACGTCAGAGATTAAACTCGTTTGCCAGCAAAAACAACGCCCGGCCGCTCCTAGCATTCAACTGAAGGCGAACATTTCCATAATTTGGTTGGCCAGCCTCTCTCCGTGGATCCTCGTCCCGCCTCCTAACGCTACAGGGCCGCGCCGTCTCTTCACCTCGTCCCTGCCCCTGCCAAGCAATGCCTACATTGTGTTGTGTTTTGTTTTTCCGCCTCGGGCCTCGGGACAGAACGCAGCCCGCGGTATGATCTGCGGCTGGCTCCGCTGGCTCGTGTTCAGTTGCTGTCATGATATGAGGCACATTATTCCGAAACAAACGTTAACGAAATAAGAAGCCAGATATAAAGGTCGTCCGTGTCCGTAGGGGGTGGAGATGTTTGGGTAAACCGAACCGCCTGTCAAAGTCTAAGTACATGGGGAAGGTATACACTGTTAAATAAAGAGAGGTCCTTTTACGAAAAAAAAAATCTTCACGAATTCAATCGCTAAATTTCGAGTTTTATTTGTAAAAACACTATTGAACTCATACATTTTCGGACTTTTCAGTCAAGTTGCGAATTTTCTCGTAAAATTACGAACCTTATTCGTAAAATTACGAGCTTTGTTCGTAAAAACTGGTAACTGTATTCCTGAAATTGCGAAATTGTATCGTAAATTCACGGGCTTACTCTTAAAACTACGAACACTTCGTCAAATGACGAATAAATTTCCGTTAACTTTGCTTCCCGAAGTTTGCGTAAAGTAACGAAGTGTCGTAAAGTTACTATTGCAATCGGAATTTTACGATTCATTTCGTATTTGATAAAGGGAAAATTTTTGGTCTCAACTTTAGCGTCAACTTTTTGTCCAAAGCATGAATTTCTGTTAAGAAGTGGTTTTTTTACGAGAACAGTCGTTATTTTACCATAACTTTGTGAAGCAAAGTTAACAGAACTTTATTCTTCATTTTACGACAAAACTTTCAACAGTCCATAGGCAACATTCCAGGATATAGGGGATGAGGGGGTCAAAACAGACAGATTTTACTCGGACGTCCTTTATTGATGACCGCTAAGAAGTCAGACTGCAGAGCTTGTTGTGTATACTACTCTACGACTCAGTCTGCAAAGCGTTATCTGGCAGGCTGCCAACAACGCAGACCGATCTAGATTGAGCGTCTGCATTGACCTTTCTGCTCACAGTTCTGGCTATCATGTTTTGACTGCTGCCAAAATTACTTTCATGATATGAAATGCTTTTGGGTGAAATTTATTGAAATCGGGAATAAATGATGAGGAGCATTGAGGGCAGTGTTCGGTGCTCCTATTATGTCACAACACGTCGTATGGCAATACGGAGAAAATGCCAAATATTCGTTGTTATGCACAACGCTCGAGTGCTCTGTTCCTAGTCATGCCTGGTGCGGTGGCGGCAGTGAGCACTAGCTGGTGCGAGTGTCGAGGGGTGCGCCCATATCCCGACATCCGTGCCTCCGGACATGTGGTCGACCGGGAAAACTTGAACTTAAGCAGGTATTTGGCGTTGTTGACGCGAGCTGTCCCAAACAGTCTATATTGCCAGATATGCCTTCGTAGAGGATTTCAATTCTCAAAATGTATGAAAATGTTAAGGGGCGTTTTTCTTATCCGGTGCTCCGTCCGATGTCATTTACTTAAGTGCTTCGCTCGACCGGATCGGATAACCGGAAAAGGTCCCGACATAGGGATCCCTTTTTCCATGAGGCTCTAATCACCCATACTCTGCACCATAAAGACGAATGATCGCACTGCAACGTGAGTGGCACCATCACAAATAGCGAAAAAAACTGACCCAGAAACGACCTTAAAAGTTTGCTTTTTGGCATAAACTGGCTTGGGTAATGCGGTCCACCAATTTATATTTCACCAATTTAATACAAATATGGACTTTGAGGCATTGTAACGGTCCGAAGCGGCTCAGAATTGAAATAAGAGCGTTTTGACGTGCTTGAACGTACGCAACGAAACGCCACAACTTTCATTACTTGAGCAGCAGAACGCGAAATCACGTACATTCGCCAGTTTTTCACATTTCCGCTAAAAGCAAGTGACATGTGAGATGTAAGCTTTTTACTAGCTACGGTCAGTACGACTAAGTTGAGACTGATTGCGTTCGCTCAAGCACGTCAAAACGCACCGAATACGTCCTTTTCTTTAATTCATAGTCGCTTCGAACAAACATCATGATTGGTGACATTGAAAGTTGTTGTTATCGTTCTTAAGTAACTATGTTTTCCTCTCTTTTTGTTCCAGAAACATGGCCTAGGCGCATCTCAATGAAGCGGACTCGGGTGGGGTGGGGTGGGCCTCGGGGCCGGGGGCTCGGCCGGGGGTGGGGCCCCGCAGTGGGCCTGGCGCTCGGCCTCGTACTAGTGGCCCTCCTCGGGCTCACCTCTGCCCAGAGCGGCCAGGCGAATCAGAACACCTGCCCACCTCCTCAGGACATCCAGCCCTGCGGCTGCACTGTCAAGAAAAGTGGATTGGACATTCTTTGCGAGGCGACGGAAACGCAGCATATCAACCGAGCTATGGACGCTCTGAAGCGGAGAGGCAATGCCGTCATATTTTACCTGAAGCTTAGACATAACGCTCTGCCCAAGCTGCTCCAATTTGTATTCCTTGGCCTGGACATCCGTCACCTCACCATCCACAATAGTAGCTTGGCGGTCGTCGAGGAATCATCTTTAAGCTCCGTAGGTGAGTGTAACTTATTTCATTGAGAGCGGCAGTGTTTAAAGAAAAAAAAACATAAACGTAGGTTTTCACGCGTTGTGTCAGAATGTGATCAATATAAGCTCAAAATAAATAATGTACTAAACTTTTACCATTGCACAGCACGATTGAAAATTACAGTTTGTCGTAGATCAAATTTCACGTAATGATGGCGTTTAATGTTTCTTTGCACAGGAAAGAAACTTACTCAACTGGATCTTTCGCAAAACATCCTCACTATAATACCTTCGAAAGCGCTGAGCACACTCCATCATTTGCTCATTTTAAATATGAACCACAATAGAATTACTGCCATCCACAATAACGCCTTCGTTGGCCTGGATACTTTGGAAATACTGACTCTGTATGAAAACAAGATTGAAGTTGTGGATGATGGTGCGTTTGAAGGTCTTGGCAAGTAAGTTATCACTTTTCACAATATGTACTTAACACACGAAAGGGAGTTCCTAGCTCAGTTCCTGTGAACCTAGTGGCGTGCTCATTAAACACACGCCCTTGCTGAGTGCCCCCTCCCCTCCCCTCTGCCATCTCGTGTCTCGTGTGGATGGCGTGAGACGCGCCCTGGCCTTCAGATTGTCACCCAAAATGGAGATAAATCGTCCCTCCCCGAGCAAAGGTACGGAGAGAGAGAGAGAGGAACGGTGAATGGTCGCGCGTAAATTGACCAACGCACGCAAGACGCAAGGAGATCAGTACTGTACCCAGATAAACTTAAGAAATTTCCTTAATATGATTATAAGATCATGAGTCAATGAAATTTCATTGAAACAAATGAAATATCGTAGAATTTGTCCTAGAAAAAATCATTTGGTGCGGGAACGTTAAACTTGGCGTTTGGGCAACGAAACTCACATTGAAATACGGAAGCACCTTTCTGAATGTATACTTGTGTAGAAAATACTCGTCCTTGTCACTTCAGCACGAACAGATCGATATGTTTTCCGTCTGGCCGTTTCTGTTGTCCGCGATAAACTATAAAAAAAACTTACGTAGGATTTCTTCGTCTTACAAAGAATTTCCTTCGTCTTACGAAGGACTTTAAGCTTACGAAGAATTTTCTACGTCAGAACGCAGAATTTTCTTCGTATAATAAAGAATTGCCTTCGTATAACAAAGGATTTCCTTCGTATTACGAAGAAACGTGCTTAGTATAAGGTATGCTAAAATCCTTCGTAAGGTTTTAACGGTGTAGTATTTGTATTGGATAAACTCACATTTTCATTCTCCGTTTATTGCCTCTCACGATGCATATTAATTTTACAGGAAACTGAAACGGCTCAACCTGGGCGGAAATGGATTAAGACAGGTGCCTCGAAGAGCCCTGGCAACTCTCGAAATGCTTCGAAAACTAGAAATGCAGGAAAATGAACTTACCGAGATAAGAGAAGAAGATTTTGAGGGTAAGTTCTACTTCCTTGACATTCTTTTCCTCGGCAAACTATCGTTGAATGTTGTTCGTTACTGCTGTGTTACACGTTGTTGTCATGCCAGTTCGCTACGGCGCGCGGTAGAGTAGCGAGCCGCACTGCCCAGTCAGAAATTTGTTCGTCGCAACGTCGTCGATTCGATGTCGACCACGATATGTAGTCGGTGTCGTTATTAAATCGAGGTGGTAATGATGTCGATTATGTCGATTCTGAAACTAAATAGACGATGTCGATTTGGTGTCGTTTACGTCGATTCTGGAAAGAAATATACGTCGTTTATTCAATACGTTTTATTGGCACAATATTCGAATTCGACTTGATGTCCGGTCGATAGATTATGTCTGATTGGCACATGCAGTAAACTTACTTTCTCTACACTTTTATTGACCTGTGATTTCTTTACGCTGCAAGCGGACTAGATGTGACATTTTTCGCTGTAGCTTTGTATGGTAGACAAATCGTCCCATTTTTTATTCAAGATTTTTCGGACTTAAATCGTCTTTTTTCGCAGGCCTGCGTAATTTGGATACGCTCAACTTGCAGCACAACCGGCTTAATAACGTCCCAGCTCGAGTGTTCTCTCATCTGAAACTCTTGAATTCATTGGAACTCGAAAACAACCAAATCAGGAATGTGGATCAAGACGCTTTTGCGGGGCTTGAAGGTAAAGTATGGGTATGCCGAATGTTTCATTCCGTGTTCTTTCGACGTGAACTATGTTACCGTGAAGATAAACACGTCAACTTGTTCACGTGGGGAGCATGTAAAGAGCCCAACAGAGACCGCGCCCATTGCACACCGACACCAGACAGCACAGGCTAATGAAAATGCATGTGTTGTGGCAATGCTGTCATAACTTCTGCTGGAAGCCCTCCGACACGCACAGTCATAAGCTTACGAACATACTGGTGGCCGGGAGTACAATCGAATGCCTGTTCTGTTCAGTTCTGTTACGTTCACTCCCCTGTTGTTTTTGTTTTATCATTTCATTTCTATTTTCGTTTTTTGAAAAATAATTCCCTTAGATTACTATTGCTTTTGCGAAAAGGCTGTTTCGTTGTCTCATGCGGTAAATGATAAAAAATAGTAAAAAGAACAAATTATTTTTGGTTTGCTTTGATAGTTCCATTTTAACGGAGTGCATAAGGACCTTTATTTTAAAGCGAACCATCGTGACACTTGTTTCGGCGACCCGGGGGAATCGTATTACCTCGCGTATTTTCAGTTGACGGGTAGCAGAATGCTTTCTCTCCGAAGACCGGCTATACAGACTCCGACACACTCCAGAGGCCCCTTTCTTAAGTGGCTTAAGTGGGCTCTTATTTGGACTGAACCTTCAGGGGCGTTCATCTGTCTTGAGCCTGCAGCCTGAGACGTCAGCAGTGCAAGACTTGGGCTTAACATCCAGTGAGAAACTGGCAGTCGAAACGACGTTGATTCCATGTAGATTTCATGCAAATTTCTTGTATTCTATATATAGTTTCGCTCTGAATTTAACGTCGTTTCGACATTATTACGACCACCGACTTGTCAGAGTAGGACGTTTAGCACTCTTTGCTTAGAGAGTAATTGAATATCATCTTTTACCTTTTCAGAAAATTTGCAGTATTTGAGACTCGGTGACAACAAACTGAATGATATTCCAAGCGACGCCCTTCGCCGACTTCATCGTCTACGGCATTTGGATCTCCGTGTTAACAACATCACCTTCATACCCGATGATGCTTTCTCAGGATTCGGAGATTCTATCACATTCCTCAATCTCCAAAAAAATGCGTGAGTATATTCTTTTTTGATTTCATTATCACCAAGACTTTAAAATCTTTGATCTTTATCCTGGTGGATAGCGGGTTTTCGCATCCATTTTTTCTTAGTTTGCTTTGCATGGCTCCTATTAACATTTATGTTCGTAATTCATTTTATGCACACCAAGTATTCTACTTTCGATCACTTTATACCTTGACTATGCGAGCACACACATATCAGTTTTCAATTCCAAGAGCACTTGTAACATCAGAGGGGTAAACTCGGTGCTTTCATTTTGGTTGGCGGAGCACTGTTTTTGGAATTCCGGACGTTTCATCATACTTTTTGATTGTAATTTCAAAACAATTATTATTACAAACTATCAATGGTTTTGTACTGGTATTTTTTAACAGTTGACCTAAATTACCATTTTTCCTTGCAAACAGACAAGTAGCATTAAAAAGAATACGGGAAAGATTTTTACCAGTAAGAGTCTCGTTTTCCTGACTATACCAGATAATTGCCCCAAGTGTATCTGGCAGGTTTGATGGAATCCAAGACTGGCCTCATGGGACTCGAACTCGCAACCGCAGAAAAACTTCAACAAAATTGTCAACCGTAGCAACAATTATGACCAATGATTTCTCTTGTCCTGCCGTAATTTTCAAGTTCGGTCTTTTGGTTTGGAATGTACAATATAAACGCCTATGCTCTCGAATGGGAGGTACGGTTCTCAGAACGGCACTACAAAACCACGGTCACACGAGGCTAATTTTTGACCAGAACTAACTATAGTTTTTATTTTCTGGCAGTGTGGTACTGAACCACCTTTAATCTGTTCAGCCAGCGTCCGCCTAAATGAGGGAGGCCGATCACGATAACGGAGTGTAATAGGTCACAGTCTGTCAAAGAGGAAACATGGTGATTCTTATCGTTCGGTATAATGGGCTATTGGTTTGCTCTCGCTGTAAAGCAGACACTATGTAATCAAACTTATCTCAACGGCAGAAACAACCTGAGCATCTCATCAATAAAATTAAAACAAAGCTGTAATTCGGAACAACTCGAACGATCCGATGTGAAGAGAACCTAATCCCTATGACCATACGCGATTTTGAAGTGTCTCCTGTATGCTTCCCGAGCTTTTCACACTTTTCTAAATGTTAGCAGTAGAGCGTTATTAATTTTAAATTTCAACGCATTTTTGTAACACTTCAAAGAATGGCAGTAAGTTCTCCCTCTGGCACATGCTGGCCACTTTAGTTTGCCTGAATTGGTAGTCACTTAAGTTTCGATTTCTTTTGTCCGGCCCACTATTAGCTATTTTTTTGTGTACTGCATTCTAGGTTTTAGGCGTGCTTGTTTGATTTGACATGCGTAAATTAGTGATAGTTGGCTTGCAGCTCGGAAGGACTAACTGGGTGAACAAGAGGGTGACTACGCGTCGAGGCCCCTATGTTTGGCTTAGGAATCCTCATAATTGAGCGACGCGCCATAACATTGATCTGGGCTGTAGGGTGATTTGGATAAGAAGACTGAAGTTTTGTGCACCGAAGAAGATACCGAGCCAACGAGAAGGTAAGTTCGTCAGGGAACAACACCCTCTACTAAACAAAACCTAGCTAGATCTTTCGTCCCCATACACTTGCTCTTCAGGGATGAGTTTTATTTTATTCGCTTTTTAAAATGGGTTTCTTAAACTTTGTGAAAGTCTCTTTTCTAACCAGACTGACCTTGCTTCAGCAGTCGTTTCATCATCTGATACATGTTCCTGTTCCAGTCGAATAATGGGTGGTCGACACGGCGCAAAATCAGTTCCAATGCGGTTGACAGAAACGATGTCGATTTTTTGGATCGATTCCATGGTACTTTCGAGGAGTTTTTGATATCGACGAAAAAGTCGATCTGCCTAAGACACCTTTACTTTGTATCTTGTGCCCGAGAATCCATCGGAATACCCTACATTATGACCCAGATTTTGTCAATAGATTAGGGTACTCCCCGTGCTTTTTAACAAACGCAAGTTAGTTTCCAAAATGACTGAAAATCAAGACTATCATAAATTTCAGTATGAACAGGGATTTTTGTGATCTTTACGAGCACATTGAGAGGAATGGTTGAGTGTCTTACTAAAATAATGATTTATTCACCGGTAAAACTTGATAATGTTCGTTTCGTCAAGCCTTGCCTCCTCTTTCCCTCGTTCTTTTTTTGGACGAAAATTGAGCAATACCGTGCATTCGCAGTGGATATCTGTTCTTCTCCTGTTCTGTTTAAATTGCGTTTGCATGTAATCTGGAGACAGTTTCAAGCAACTCCTCGTTCGTTTTCGTGCATCTTTAGTGTGCACACTCGCTTTGAAACTTAAAACGAACAAAAATGCATTTCGATGACACGACGATAGCAGCAGACATTCAGGCAGTCACTGTATGTATGCACTTGGAATTGACGGTTTCGCACGGTATCTTTTCAACATCAATCTGCAAATCATCTCCCATTTTCCTCAATCTTAGTCAAGCGCCATGAAAACACTGGTCGCTTGGGATTGAACACGTGTCGTGTTGACCATCCATTTTTGACTGATTGATGAACACTTTTGGGTATTTTTAAGCTTGTCTGTACCTTTGGCTCAGTGCCTTTCTTTACATTTTGCGCTTCTTTTCCTTGTTTTCACTTATAATTGCCTTTGACGACAATCGTAAGCTGGGTGCAGGAGTCCTTTCAAAACTGAACTCTACTCCCACTTTAGAATTTGGCAGCAAAGCATGCAGCGCTTCATAAATTCTCGACACGAGAAAGATCAGTGGAAAGGTCCCTGAAGAGGGCTACTAGTCCGTCAGAACACCATGGTGGCATTGATACAGTATTTCCATTTGGACGGGTCAACATTTAGTTCGAGTCACCAGTCTCTTTCTCCTTAAAAGTATTGTTAACGAAAGTATGTTTTGAGGGCAGAGCGCCGAGCTAGCGCAGCCATTCTGGGGTACTCTGTTCGCGAGGACAATCAGGAAGTACTTTATTGGTGTATGTCTATCTGTGTTTCACGCGTTCTCTAAAACTTTCTAGCAATCAAATTTCTTCATAAGTAATCTGAAATCATTTGCAATAATGCTGAACAAAGTTAGGTTGTTAAATACAAAGTTCCTGTGGATAGTGGTGACGACCTAGCCTGCCAAGTGGGCAGGACCAAGGCGGGCCGAGCGCGGATGGCCGACTCAGTTCTGTGGTGGGGCTGTCTTGTTGCAGCATACTAGTGCTCCCGGGACTTGCGTTCGAGAACCTCAACTCTCTCGAGACCCTCAACTTGCAGAACAACAAGCTGGAGCACGTCTCAGAGGAAGTCATGGAGCCCATCATCGACACGGTCACACACTTCGACCTTTCGGGTGAGCTAGTTTTCAATAGTAACAAGTAAAATTATATAATAGTCTTTTGCAGAAAACTCTTTCCTGAGATGAAGTTTAATATGCCCATAAATTAAATAAGAGGCCGTTCACAAACTACGTGACCGATTTTAGGGGGAAGGGGGTTAGCCTTAAGTCACGGCCCTATCCCAATACATGGTGAGGTTAGGTTAGATTGGTCACGTGAGGGGCGGAGGGGGTCAAAAAGTGGCCTAGAATCGGTCACGTAGTTTATGAACGGCCCCTAACAGTTCACGAGCGGTAGAACG
>CABIKL010002563.1:0-12377 GCA_902196195.1 Aptinothrips rufus
CGCTGTTCCTGACCCCGCGAGCCCGCAGTGAAGTGCGAACTCCTGCCGGATATCCCGTGTACGCAGTGTTGTGCCGCTGTTCCTGACCCCGCGAGCCCGCAGTGAAGTGCGAACTCCTGCCGGATATCCCGTGAAGTGTGAACTCCTGCCCCTGCCGGATATCCCGTGAAGTGTGAACTCCTGCCCCTGCCGGATATCCCGTGAAGTGTGACCTCCTGCCGGATATCCTCGAGCTGCTTGCTAATTCAGGTAAGAGCACACCCTCTACGCTTGTCCAGCAAACTGAGTCGCACCCTTCTGTTTTCCATCGGCGACCGTGTCAACAATTACAAAGTACCGCAGACGTTCCAAATATCCTATGTATTCCAGTTCTTCCGACAAAAAATCACGAAATTCGCGAACCCAGTGCGAGCAGTGAGTTCAGTTTGGATGCAAAAACTTTGCCGAAGTCGAGACGACGTCTCTTCTCTGACCGGGAAGCGTTAAGTAGTGTTAAATATATTCCAAGTGCTCTTGGCAAGTACACGACCATTGTGTCTGAAATGTAAGAGAGGTGGGCGGGAGTTGGGGTTGGGGTGGGTTCGGGTGGGGTGGGGTAAGGCGGGGTGGGGCGGGGCGGGGCGTGGTGGGGTTGGGTGGGTGGGTGGGGCGCCTTGGGGTTTGCCTGGTGGGGGTCATAAGTTTGCAGCCTGGCGGGTAGACTAGCCCGCCACGCTCTGGAGCTGTTAGTGCTGTTAGCTTGCCTACCCTGCGTCTCACAGGCGCTCCCAGCTGTCTCTCTGTGTGATCGCTCCCCCCTCCCCGCCTCTCCCTGCTCAGCTCAGCAAAAACCTGGCCCTGCCGTGCCCTGTCCTGGTCCTCCCTGCCCTGCCCTGCCAAGCCTCGCCCTGCCCATCTCAGAGCGGCCAGAGAGACTTGAACGCGGGGGCGAGCCAAAGCGCACACAGCGAAAGGCATCAGACTATGGGACAACCCAACCCAGGAACAGGAGACTTGCTCTCACCTCCTTTCTTTAAAAAAATTCATCTGAAAAGAACTTCTGAAAATATCTTTTGAACCGTGTGTAGTCTGCATCTTTGTGGTCCGCGTTTCCCTGCCAGCCTCTCCAGCGCGAGGCGGGGGAGGAGGAGGGGGAGGGAGTGCCGCCCGCCTCGCTCCGGAGTTGAGCTGGTGGCCTACCCAGCGCCCCTCCCCGCCACGCCACGCCCGGCAGAGGCACTGCGTCGCCTGTCCTTGGCTGGCTGGATTCCCACCAACTTGTTGCTGTTCACAGGAGCCCGGCCGCTGGACCCCGAGGGCGAGGGCAGCGCAGAACCTTGGCATCTGCTCGAAATGGCGGAGAGAGACGTAGCCGTTGCAGGTAAATATTTTGCTTGTTTTAAAACTAGCCTCTTCCTCTTGGTTCCGTTGGCGCCGCCACCGGGGGGGGGGGGGGACAAGTTCCACCCCTAATACTTTTTGGATCCCCTAGAGATCGGCCCAGATTTATGGAGAAACGATTACTGGGGGGGGGGTACAACTCGCCGGACTACCCTCAGACGGAAGTGGTGACTGCCGAGTCCCTCTAAGACTGGCAGCCAGCGCCCTGCTCTTATGAATCAACCGAAATTTGACCGATCTCGGCTGATTTTTGGGAAAATTTTCTTGTATTGTATTTTCTTATGAAATCCTTAAATAAACTGGTCAAACTCTCTAAATAGCGCCCCTCTCCGAAGTTTCAGATCCGGCGAAAACGGCTGTGAGAGGGGGGAGGGGGTGGAGAAGAGGCTTGCGCCCCTCCTAATGCAGAGGCCTGGCGGCGCCAGTGTTCTCCAGTACCTCGAAATACACGGAGCGTGGTTCACGACGATTCCGAAGATGAGAGAGACAAACGACCTTGAGAAGTGCTACGAATTCTTCCGCATGACTCCTCCCAGCCAGCTACCTAGAGGGCTATGCGCACACACAACTACAAACATACAGGAGTAAACTATCCCAGTGTGAAGGGCAGGTGGCCAAATCGACAAGGTGCCCAATCAACAACACAAGCAGCTGGTTCGAATACGATGCCAAATAAGGCAGTGCTCGAAGCGGTTGTGAACTACTGGAAATCAAACCACAACACCAACCGGCGGCCAAAGGTGTCAGCTTTTTTCAGCACCACGTCCGACCTAGTGCAACAAGAACTCAAAGATAAAAACACACCCCGGAAGGCTGGCGCCTGCCCTCACTTATGCCGCAAAACAAAGCTATGTATTATCTTTGTTACAGGGTAAAATTTGTAAAAGTAAGCAGTCATATACTGGAGTGGTGCACGTATAATAGATTAGTCAGAATAGGATTTTAGGTTAAGTTTGAACACCACAGGGCACCAAAACAAAGGCCTCACAAGGTCTTGTATTTTAACAACTGTTTACGGCCAAGGAATATTCTTGCATTTCAGTTTACTATCATCATAAGCAACAAACCAGGCGAACCCCAGACGACATCATCCAGACCAAACGGGATGACAGTTCAATAACTTTGTTTTGTGCGCCAAACAACTATGGTCTCCAAGCATGAACATCAATGCTGATCCTGGACCACACTCGTGAGTAGACTTCAAACCAAACCAAATGTTCAAGTATTGTATTCAATCAGTGGGTTTGATTCAATCAAAGTGTACGGTGGAGAACGCAATGTTGCGATTCTAAAACACTGGTCATTGTTCTATCACGGTTTTTAATGTAACGAGTCAATCGAAGACGAAAACTCACTCTTAAAAAGGCGAAGATGCGGGGAGATGTTGGGGTTCCAGCTCCTACAAGGACCTCTCTTGTACCACATCCACATCCCAGGCTCTCATGGCCTAGACTACTGTGCACAGCACCAACCTCTGAGCACTGCACTCCAACTGCTCCTATGTAAACCCACCCCGCACCCATTGTTGTCGCCAGTCTTGTCCTTGCCACAGATTAGTAAAGACCTTTCATCACTCGCCAAGCCTCTTTCCTTCACTGCCCCAAAACCCAACATTGCGCTTGACAAACTTCCAACATTAATTTTATTTGATAAAATGAAAACAAAGAAACAGATAACTGCTTCTTCAAAACTAATAATTCCTGATGCATCAAACACAGGTGAAAATCATGCATTTTCTCTTCTTGCGTTATTTCTGAAAAAGAGGGCAAATGTGTAACATACATCTGTAAAGAAAATTTGTAAGTTTCGTATTATATTCTTAACACCCACAGGAACATTTGGACGAACAGAAATAAAAATTATTTGCACGTTTACAGGTGCTTTGTATGTGATAATAGAAAGGTAATAGCAGTAACCCTACGTGATGTCTGGACTAGTAAACAAATTTATCTGTTGTATATGAGCTAAACACAGAGAAGATTAAAAGCAAATTTGATGTATATAGGTTAATATTTGCACACATAAATATCGTACAAGAAAACAGTTTCACTGAAGAAGAACTTGTATATTTGAACACTATAAAATGTTATTCTTCAGCTACAAAAGATGGACCATGCTTTGACTGTGCATGTTGTGACCGGATGCATTTGCTCAAAAATTCTCGTAGCTTACTTTTTGAAGATGTTAATATGGATTGGTTTGATGTATGCTATGTGGACGAGAATGACACTCAAATGTATATGTGTCAAAAATGTCTTGCATAGAGTCTACCATCAAAAAGAAGAGGTTCCTCCTCTGGCAAGGATAAATGGCTTCGAGTTTACACCAGTTCCTGATGTCTTAAGCACTTTCAATGACTTCTCTGAAATCCCTCCAGAGATTTGTACTAGACGAGTCGTTTATAACTTTTTATGGAAGAGTTAAGTTTCCAGCAACTGAATTCAACAAAATGAAATGTATGTAGTCTTTTCCACCCGAATTAAATGTTTTTAAAATTCATAAATGAAAAGTACTTATACTCAGTCACTTGAAACCGAGCCTGATTTTTTCTTTCTAACCCGGCAGGAAGACATAATTTTAAATCCAGATCAAACTAGTGGTACAGAAAGCTTTTAGAGATTCATGTTTTCAAAATTACCTGTGTTAGTGACAGCTGTGGGTGATTGGTAGGTTTGAATTGGCAATAAAATTTGAGGACTAAAGAGTGCATTGTTTGTTCACTTTTGAATGTGTTTGTGGTTTTGAAACGTTAGCGTTGGATAACAATGATGAATTTTATCAAAACACTTTGAACTTTACGTTGCTATAGTTAATGCTTCGTCCGAATTGACTTCAAAAGGTCTACAGCAAGGAGTTCTGCAACAACAAAAAAGAATGTTTTCTCATAGAAAAATATGCTTGTTTGCAAAATCTTGGCAATACTTGTTATATAAATTCAATTTAGCAATGTGTTTGCTTGCTTTGGAAGATGTAGGTGAATTGTGGAAATGAACCATTATTTTTAGAATTTTTGAACGTTCAACAGTCACTTAAAACATCAACAACTCCCTTTGTTAATCGTCAAATATTTTGGTCATTGGTATTCGACTCGTAACCAAATTTCAGCCGAGGTGTTGAAGAGGATTTCTAGGGACTTGCTCAAGAATTTCATAAAGCACTGAGTTTACTCTGAGTTCTCTCTGCCTTCTGTTTAAAGCCTCCTTGACCCGCTTTGTGAAAACCCAACAGTGGTGGCAGCGGTTTTAACAACGGGAGGAGGAGAGAGGATTTAGGAAGGATCCGAAAGGATCGGGCGAGAGGGATTCTTCCCGCGTACACCTGAGGAGTTGAGACAAGCGCTTTTTCTTACTCCTGAACCCCCAAATACTTTAGTAGACACGGTGGAGTATTACGCGACATTTCTGAGGAGTTGCTCGTAGGGAAGTGAGCCGAAATTTCGTCGATTTTCGAGCCGAACCCAGGGATTAACAAAGGGACGCCGAGCTAGCGAGGACCAGCCACGACACAGCGAGCAGCAGTTTGGACGCGGAGTGTTACGGGACAAGGTAGGCGAGTGCAAGTGCAGTGATTAGGCAGTGTTAGGAAGTGTTTAGGACCTTTTAGGAGCGAATTCTCGGAGATCGGAGATCTAACCTGCAAGTGACTTCAAAGTGCTCTCCACCTAGGCGCTCGCCGCCGGTTTCGTTAGTTTCGTGCTGCGAGTGCTTTGTTCCCAGCGTTCCGTATTCAGTGCTTGTTTGTATTGTTTCCTTGTGCTTGTGTTTATTTTGTTCCCTGTAAATCCTTGAACCTTGGTATTTCGCTGACTGACGCTAGTGCAGTTCGTGTGTGGAATGGAGCTGTCCTTTGAACGCCGACTCGCAGCGGCAGGCGCACGAACGGAAGGACGCTACAGACATATTCTGATTGTTGCGTTCGTTCGTTGATCCCGAGCCCAGAGACGAGATGCCTAGGGGAAGGGGGCCGCGGCAGGCTGCCAGGCCGTGGCGCGACGCGCGCGGGCAGCAACCCGCCACCGGAGACCGACACAGAGAACATTACCGTGTTCCCTGTGGAGACCGAGGCAGGGGACGCAGCGCTGGACGAGGTCGTTGACCTCAGCCCTGCAGTCCGCGGGCCGCGCAGCCGCCATGGGTCGTAGCGCTACCCGCCCGCTGAGACTGCAGCCAGGGGCGGACAAGCCTGCTGACCCGACGCGGCGTGAAGCACGCGCGTGACATGGACACGCTGTTACGTGCACTGAGAGAGCACCGAGGGGTCCCGTACTCACGTCATCCGAAATATTATCCCATGTTATCCTTTGTTTCCTGTGCCCAAGGTCCTTTATTTTCTCATGTTATCTCATGTTATACTTTGTTTTCCCATTGTTTTCCTTAGTAATCAGTTGTTTTTTCAGTGTTTTTCTCATTGCTTTCGTCATTCGCGTTACCTCTTGTTATCCCATGTTTTCCCTTTGTTTTCAGGTGTACACATTTCAGGCGAGTAAGGGACCCCTCGCAGAGCACAGAATAGCTCGTCCGCTGGACCAGGCCGAGGAGTCTCGTGCCGCCGGCAGCTCTCAGGCGCGCACCGTGCTCCACCCCACGCAGAGCTGCAGCCAGACTACGGCCGTGACTGACGTCCTCAGAGCACCCGGTGTGGAGCCTGAGTTAACGTTCGAGCGTGCCTGCGAGTCATTTCCTCGTAGCCAGACTGGCGGTGCACGGACTAAGGCCTTGTTCCCAAGGATGGAAGCACTGTTCCAGAGAACTGAGACTTTGTTTCCGAGGCCCCAGCATTAACTGATCTGCGTAACTTTTCCAGACAATAGTCAGACGTCGCTTCGCGACTGAGGGAGTAAGGCAGAGTTACTTCAAAGAATCGCACTCAACCAGGAAAGTTTGTAGCAAAGAGAGGTGTCAAAAAGAAGTCTGCCATTTCAATGATACCAAATTGTGATCGGAGCACTGCTGTGTACCCAGAATATATGCGTATGATTTAAGTGTTATTAAACAATTTATGGGCCATTGGTTTGAATCAGATAGTAAATGCGGATGGAGTTTGAAAGACTGAGGTGATGAATTATATTCTTTTATGGAAAATCTTAGGGTTTTTGTTCCTGATTACATTACAAAGATTCCACGACGAACTGAATGCTTCTGTAGGTGGAAGGCCAATGAGTCCCCTTTACCCCGGGGTCAGCTGCCGACACGCTCGGTTCCGCAGCCGCTGACTCATCCTTAGCCGCAGATTTTTTGTTCTACTGTTTTCGCGTATGATTTTATTCTGCGTGGGTTCTGCTGAAAGAGCTGGTGTGTCAGTATGCCGCCGCGCAAAGTGACTAGACAATTTGCAGCAAATTGTCTAATAGGCGATGCTACTTCTAAAATTTGTGGGGAGAATAGGCTGCCAACTTTGCGAAGTGTTCTGCAGTGTGTCCTTCACTTAAGTTCTGTTTCGGGATCCCTGGCCCTTACCATCCGAGACGCCGGCAGATATGCAATTGAAGCTCTGTTGCCGTTCTGGGTGAAAGGAGGAATACCTGTTTTAATGGTAAAGGAATGAGTGGATAGATCTAAAAATATCTAGGCACACGCCCACTAATTTCAAAAGGGAAAAATTTATTGCATCCTTTGATAAACTTTTTGACATTCGTCCTTCGGACCATAAAAGCAGGTGAAGGACGGAAAAAATTTCATGTGACACTCACGTCGTGAATGTGTCGAGCGTTCGTTATTGGTGAAGTATTGAGAAGGTTACTAAAATGAATTACGTGAAACAAATTGCTCCCATACCTTTACGTATTCAATATGATGCGTCAGCGTATGTGCAGTCCGTCATTTCCCATGATTTGGATACTGGAGTCACCGGAGACCGCCGGAGACACGGCGATTCTAAGGTATCCCTTTTGATGCAGCAGAGCATCGGTCGCCCGATGCCTGCCGGGCGCAATCCAAAAGAAGCCCCCCACCACCCGCCAAGCATCAAGTAGTGTATTCCCCCTCCACCAATTCGGCGAGCTTGTGAGCTTGTGTGCAGGTGCACGGTTAACAAAGGAGGAGAGTGTCTACGCTACGATTTCATTTTGTCGAAGTGAGCATGTCAGTGGCCGGGGACTGGGAAGACTTCTTGGCCTCCTAGACCTCCATTGCCCGAAAGACAACAATTTTTTAAAAACCTCACATATGTTTTTTAAACAACTGGAGTCAGTAGACACATTATTGTTTGCTTTGCTTTAAATTCAGACTGTGACACGTGTACTGATCCAAAGCGTGAAGTAAACTATTTTGTGGCACTGCCATTAAAACCCTAATTTGAAAAACTTTAATTCCGTCCTCGATTTGTTGAGAGTCTGAAGTAGGAAAGAAATAGGACCCAAATAAATCAAAATAATTATGAAGAAAAATATGATGGCAAGGCGTACAAAAACGCGGAACAGAGTTTAAAAAAAACAACATTATGACTCATCTTTAATGTGGTATACAGATGGTATTGCCCTATACGAATGTAGCTCGTTCTCTCTTTGGCCTTTCTTTTTGTAATTAATGAACTGCCTGCACATGAAAGGTATAGACCTGAGAATATAATATTGGCTGGATCCTGATATATTTGTGTACATTTAGAACTTAAGGGTTGCTACCATTTCCTATGAATACGATATTCGTTTTATATTCAGGTTCGTTCAGTCTTGTGAAACAGAAGTTATCCCTGTCAGGAATATTCAAACTGTGCGTTTCAAAGCTAATACCAAATCTGTGAATATTTCTGTGCCACTCAATAAGGAAGAGTTAGAATAAATGAAAGTCTTACAGAGGTATAACTTAGAATATTAACTTTTTCCCGACTTCCCCATCACTATCATCTGCACTGCTAGTTGCTTACAACGAAATTCCTTTGTATTACAAAGAACTTTCTTCGTAAGTAACAGGAGGATTTGCACAACCGTAACACAAAAAAATATCTTCGTAACCTTTCTTTCTGTCGCAGCTGAAGTCTGACCTGAAGGCGGTGAAGTACTTCGCCGAACACACGCTGTCGCGCTGAGGCCCGGACCTAGCCAGCCTGGCCGAGTACAACCTCGACCTGCTGAGAAAGGGGAACCCGGATGAGATACGAGTGACCGGCGGGCAGTATCTAGACAGCCTCGCCGCAGACTTCCCCTCGCTTCGTCGCGGAACAGAAAGCTCCAGGGCCGAGCGGTGACAGTCAAGCAGGAGCCTCCGGACGCCAGCGAAGACCTCTTCGCGGAAGACGACGGGACGGTTCCGTCGGAAGTCATCGTGGTGACCCTTCCCGACGACGGCGTTCCGCTCACCCAGCACGTCAAGACGGCAGCCGAGAAGGAGCAGCAGCACCGGGACGGAGTCATCCCTCCGTCCAGCTATGACATCCTGAAGGAGGGCTACGAGGAGGAGAAGCGAGCCTCCTCGAAGAGGAAGAATAGGAGGCAACGCAACAAGACCAAATCCGGGCACAAGTCCACCACTAGCGGCGATGAAGACAGCTCGGCGTCCTCGAGTGTGCAGCCTCCTCAAGCCGGCGTCAGCGGCGGCGAGTTCCGCATCCGGAGCAAGCCCTACCCCCCGCGCTCAAGGCGATCTTAAAGCAGAACCACCAGCGGCGCGCCGGCGACGCCAAGCTCATCGCGCTTCCAGAGGACCTGACCGCGGGGCTCCAAGCACTTGGCGACCGCTACAGGCGGGAGCAGAACATTGGCGGCCAGAAGCGTGACGCCGATGGGAACGCGCTCGTCCGGGACACACCCAAGGGGAGCAGGGCGGCCCTCCGTCCTAAGCGGGTGAGCTTATGTGTTTTTCAGACTTTTCTCTTCAAACTTCCTTTTTCTAATGATGGCGCTATTCGGAAAAGCTCGTTCAATCATGCATTCATTCATTAACTCATGTTCTTTCTTTTCTAGTCAGTGTCGCATTTGTGTAATCGTTGTTTTGTAGTGCCTTGTTTCAGGATGACGTGAGCAGCTCCAAGTCCAGCAGCTCGGCGAGCCCTCTGAAGGTGACGCCGCTGAAGCCGGGCGGCGGATGTTAGCAGTATTAAGTGGTGCATTAAAATAGTATTGTCCTACTGACTATGAAGGAATCATGAGTGCAGCCTGGGTAAACAAGGCACCAGCCCACATCATAGAAGAGGGAGAAAAATTGGGAGCTGCATTTGCCAGACTTCGACTGATCAACATCAAACCTGATAAAGACACAAAAGATACCTGTATGGCTGCCCATGAACCCACACCTACCATCAACCAAGTGTTATGTCTTGGGACTGGCGATGGACGGACGGGGTGTCTAACCACTAACGAACTAGTCGAAGGTTTGGTCTTGGTGTTCTTCCCTGGGTGCGTGTCCGGCTCGCTGTCACTGACTGACACACTGCGGGTCCAGCTGACCCGTCCCGACTCCCGGTGGCGCTACTGCAGCGCCACCTGGTGTCCGCATTGGGAACTACTGGACTACTACGGTAGTCATAACTTAGCAGCCGACACGGACTCCACACTCACCCATTCAATATATCTTCATTTCGGAATACTGATGGGGTTTCATGATTCAAGTCTTGTAACTTTCAGGTGTGGCCTTTTTATTTTGTTAATAACGAGCTACCACTTCGCCTGATATAAGGAGGAATACATGTTCGTGGCTGGGATAGCTTTTGCAAAAGAAAAACCAGCAGGCAATATTTTCTTAAGGCCGATTTGGGAAGATACTGAAATTCTGAAGATAGGAATGGATGTAACATAGCCTCAGTCCTCAGTACCTGTAAATATTAAGTGTATTGTACTCTGTGGTAGCTGTGACGCACCTGTCAAGTTATCTTTCATGCGTTTTCAGCTATTTTAATGGTTATCATGGCTGTCCCCGCTGTCTGGCAGGAGACCATCATGATGTGGCAGGAAAGGTTCTCACCTATCCGTTCGAAGAAAATGTACCCCTGAGAACCCCTGAAGGTAACGAGGAGAATCTAAATGCAGTTAAAATAATGAGAGCAAGGATTCAGTGAATGCATGGTGTTCAAAGTCCTTCTTACTTATTGAAAATAGTATGGTCTTTTTTCTTCACACCCACAGCTGTGGATGTCATGCACGTCTTCCTCACACAGATCAAACAGGTGAAAGTAACTACCGTTGACAAACGGAGTGTGCAGACAGCTGTTCTATTTGTGGTTTAGTTCAGCTTTCATTAAAAGAGTGTTTGGGGAACATGCAGAACGTAAGACATTTATAGAAAAACTAAGCACAGTATATGATGTAATCTGGAGCTCCTCATTACATGTCCAGGTCACCACGTTCTCTGCTTAATATTAAATACTTCAAGGCATCGGAATTGAGGACATGGCTTTTCAGCACTACCCTTCCTCTCCTGGAAAAGTATATGCAGGAACCATGCCTTGGACATTTCAAAAATCTTGTATGTGCCGTTTGTCTTCTCAATCAGGCCAGGGTCTCAAGGCAAGATAATGTTGGCGAGCGCTCTGCTCATATCTTTTGTCTGCGAATTCCAAGAGTTGTACGGCAATCGAAGTGTCTGCTTCATTAAGCTGATGAACACACTTGTAAAACCGTTCGCTCTCCATTGCCACCCAACGTCGCAACGTATTTAAAGGAGATTCTTTGGTGTGGCTTTTGTCTGTGATGGTAGATTTTGTCATTTAATTATATCCTACTGGTGCTGAATTAGAAATAAACACAGTCATGCACGGATATGCAGCTCAGAACGTGAGTCACAACAGGTTTAAAGTGAATGCATTGTGCATGAGATGCGCTGGATGCCGGCTGCAGGAGGGGATCCAATACTTTTTATTTTAGGGGTACAGGAGTCTTCTGGATGAAGCCAAACAGGACTTTCTCCGTCTGAAGAAAGAGAAGGAGGAGTTACAACTCGACCGGGTCTCCGCGTCATCCCCTGGGCGCTTTGACTCGCACCACGTCGCCCATGAACTTGAAGCAGATGTGCAGCTGGGTTTACAGCTGTTTTGGATTTGAAGCTTTAAATGGCAAACTTGCTCGTCTTGTTCATGGTATTCGACATGCTGAGCTTCGACTTTATTCTCATTATGGCCTATTGCGTAATCTCAGCTCCCTGATATATTCTCTTACAAATATTTCAGTGGAGGAATTTTGTACATGTATGATTTCAAACTCCAAACAATGTTAAGTTGCTACGAAATTAGAAAGCAGGGTGAAAATCTTAGGATAATATGTCCATAAGCATTTTCTTTTTTTCATTCCTGTATGTTTCTAAGGATTATGGCAAGGGCAGCACAAACTCATCTTTTGTTAAACATAAGTCTAATGATGGTGGTGATATGTATGCAGCATACAGATTTTTGTGGAAGTAACTGATTGTAAATGTCAAAATTATTGTGATCACTCTGGAACCTACCCTGCTTTGATAAATAGATTGCATTGCTCTGTGGTCTTTCACACAACAAATCCTGTTTTGCCTATCACGTCATTGTTGTCTTGTCTTCCCAGTGAAACTGTAGACTATCTACCAATCCATATCTCCTGGACTTGCTGCGAGCTGTAGGAGTCAGTCTAAAACTCCCCGAAGGATGTGACTTCGGCGGTTTAATCTTGAATCACTGCCAGTAGCTCACACAGAAATTCCTTTGAATTACAAAGAACTTTCTTCGAAAGTTACAGGAGGTTTTGCACAACCGTAATACAAAGAAATATCTTCGTACGCTACAAAGAATTTCTTTGTATTACAAAGAAGTCTCTTCGTATTACAGAGACGTTTCTTCGTATTACGAAGGTCGTGTGTTCTTTGTATGATGCAAAGAAAAGTTCTTTGTAAGCAATTCGGAGTTATGTTTGTTTCAAACTTTGCGATTCATCTGTTTTTCTCTCTGTTCCACTGAATCCCTATGAACTGGAGTAAATTCACTATAAGCATTACTGCCCAATAAAATTGCAATATTAAAACAATAAACAAGGTTAGGTGTACGCCAGACAGTTGCCTCGCGTAACAGGCTGAGCTCGCGCTAAATATTTTAGCTTGCTCAAC
>CABIKL010002564.1:0-12376 GCA_902196195.1 Aptinothrips rufus
TCAAACGTCATACGTCATACACCTGCAGCAGCACCTACACTGTACTCCCCCACCTAGCCTGGTCCCAGTCATACGTCATACACCTGCAGCAGCACACAACCTTCCTGTCGTTGTCGGCGTAATAGGCCAGCCGATGGAGTGTCAGTCACAATATGATTGTAGTTTTAGGACTGCTAATGGGAAATGTATATAGGCCCTACCTGGGCTTTTTCTGCTGATAGAGACGGCGAAAAAACGGCTTATGGAACAACAGTGCGCTTTGTTAACGGGGCTTTCATAGTGCAAAGTGTCGCATTCGCGTCAGAGCCAATTACAAAATGGAGTGTCCACTATGTCTTTTCCCATCCTGATGAATTTTTGCCAAATCACTGGCCCCAGTAGAAAAGACGTCACCTTTTCGTTCTTGCCGAGAAAGGCGTCAGTCGCGAAAGAAAACTTTTCGAGATCGATAATGGATCGGAAACCGACTGACACATCACGGCGCGTATTTTGTTGGTTCGGGGAGACTGTGGCGGCCACCTCATTAGCGTATTTCGTAGTTGGCTGTCACACGGATTAGGCACTATTAATTAAACGGTTGTTATGATTGGGAGGAAAGAAGACGCAACGGAATGCGGCTTTGGCGCACACTCTCAGACCACCATGAACATTTTGACAATATCTTTTGTCAAATTTGTGCAACAATAGAGTTATAAACAAATGTGTACATACGTTATTAACATTTTGTTTATGGTTATCAACAAATTTGTTCATGGCCTTGGACAATTTTGTTCATAGTCTATTGTTGCACAAATTTGTTTATCCGTTATGAACAAAAAAGTTCATAAGGTCTGAGTCTGAGCGTGCAGATGCCGCTCGCCCTACACAGGGCGCCCGGATGCTCTGCTTGTTTGAGGCCCGCAGCACACCGATGTGGAGCGGGTGGCCTACCCTCTCCTCCGCAGGCGCTCAGGGGAGCAGGGTACGGAGGGTACCGCTCTGGCCTCCGCCTTTGTTCATGTCCAGCACTGTACAGTCGAGCACTTGCGTTTACGCCTACACAGCTGCAGGTAGGCAACCCACCACACAGTCTAGCTGCTAGTTTGATGTTTGGTGGTATAGAGCTTAAGTTCATAGGCATTAACAGGTCGTTAATCAACGCTATCATTCCACTTGGGAGTGGAAACTCAGTATATGCCGGGCGATGCTGTGACAGAGCGTATAGCAGTCGCAATTCCTTCGAGATCTCAGCAATCCTTCAATTCTTTGAAAAACGAAGCTCAAAGTCGAACACTGCATTAAATTCTGCTCGTGACAGAAAAATTCTTCAAATTTATTGATGTGGAAGTTCAAAGTAAACGATGCTGCGTTGAAGACATCTCCATACCCAGCTTCTAGTCGGATTGGACCCACTCACTCACTCACTCACTCACTCACTCACTCACTCACTCACTCACTCACTCACTCACCGGGAAGCCCCTGGTGCTGTTCTTGTTGGTCATCTCCACGATGCACACAGACAGGTTGATGCGGCACGAGTAGGCCAGGGAGAGGCCGAGCGACAGCAGCGCCACCTGCAGGTGACGTCGGCCCAGCCGATGCGCGACATCTGAAACAAGCCACGCCGGAGTCCTGTTCATTAGAGGCCCTCGAGGAAGAGGGTGGCGCCACTTAGAGTGAAATCAATGCTCGAATTCGATTCAATATTAGTTCCGCCTAGTAAAATTTTTAGTCGTAACAGTACGATTTTGTTTGAGCCGGATAAATTTTCATTAACGGAAGTAAAACCTAAACCAATTCGAGTATTGATTAAACGAACGAATCCCCGGGAGGCTGCCTGTTAGGCACTCTCACTGATTTATTTGAGGTCTAAGACTGGTCCACGTGGAAGGTGAGCAAAGATGGTGCGAGCGCAGATGTTGTGAGGCGGTCACTTGTTTGCTGTGGCTTTGCTGTCCAAAGTCGCCACGTGTAGCAGAAGTGTATCTCCACTGGAGGGCCTCTAGTATTCATGAGTGGATTGGGTAGCCCATGCGAGTCACTGAGAAACCCATCAAACAACATGGAAAAGACTACAATGAATATGAATATGAACAGGTGTCCTTGCCGCCTTGAGGTGAACAGGGAAACGTGTTAACACACGGAGAACGGAGCGCTAAGTAATAATCGTTGGGTGTATTATTTTCCGTGTGTAGGCCCATGGTAACGCTCCCGGACCTAAGAGACAGGCAAGATCCAGTTTCGGGCAGTTTTATTAGACCGCTGCGAGTCGACAGTGATTCCGACACACAGCCACGCCCAGGCAGAAATGATTCGTCAATGATACTGACTCGTAATCGAATATTGTCGATGGATGGAACGTATCGAAACGCTGTATTTTTAATCCCAAAATCGGCAAACGACTTTAAAACGAAGTTTTTTCGATAACAAAATGAGATCAAGATTTGCAGTGTTTGGCTAGAAATTAACGATTATTGAGCTGAGATGTCCAGCTGGGGCCTCCGACCTCTAGCAACTCCGGTGGGGAGTATGGCCCTTTAGTGCCAAAAGAGGACTCTCGGATGCATGCGGTCACGCGTGATGCGTTCCCGTCACGCGTGATAAAAGCTCGGAGGAGGAGGGGGAGGAGGGGCCAAGGAGGAGAGGAAACAGGCGAGGGAGGAGAGAGGGGAGGTACGGGTGGGGTTGGTATGGAGGGGGAGGGGAAGGCCGGGAGGTGGAGCGGGAGCCCTAGTCACTGCGCCAGGGAGACCTTAAAGCCGCGAGGGGCCAACGCTCCAGGAAGAGCAATGCCTGCCGTACTCTGCTGCAGAATACGATACGAGCTAAGTTGAAGATTATTTGGCAGATATGCGAACGCTATGCATAAAAGAATAATCGGAATCACAGCGCGAATCCGCGATGCCGGCCTCACCACCTCGGATATGTCCATAAGTTTAGATCCGGTAGATTGACGCACTGCCGTCCGCAGCCAACGCGACCCTACTTGACTTAATTGCCTCCGCGCTGGCTGGCTGGAGCTGGGGAGTGAGGGCGTAGAGGAAGGGAGGGGGAGCGGGGGCTATCACTGCGGAGGCGAGCGACCGAGACCCGAACGTGATCCGTGGCAAGTGTGTTTACAAGTATGAACATAACTGTCAGGACTAATGTTATTTATCCGTTACGACGGACGACGGACACCACGAGGCCCCCTATGCGAGCCAGGCAGCCAGCTAGTGCAGCAAGAGGGGTCTTAAAGACCGCCTAAAAATAATTAGCACCCCACGCTGGTTGAACATGCCTTAAATTCACGTCAATTCACACCTTACTACCTTACTTGTCGTCCGCTTTTCCTATATTGTTCGGGGAAGTTCCGGGTTATCGTCTATCGATTGTGCGCGACCTGACGAGAAGGCAGGGAGGAGCCAACGTGACCTCACAATTTGAAGATACGTCGGTTCTCCTCGAAGTCTCTCTAAACCAAGCTGACAGTAAAGTTCGACTCACGTCTGAGGCGGAAGTAGCAGGCCCTCCAGGCCCGGCGCCACGGCGGGCGGCGCGCGGCGGGCAGCAGGGGGAGGCGGCTGAGAGACAGCAGTCTCCTCTTCGAGCGCTGAGAGGCTGCATCTCGGGAGACCGACACTGCCTCCATGACCAGAGGGAGGAACGGCACTCCAGCGTGGCGCGGGCCGAGCCTAGTGACCGCCACCCCTACCCGCTCTTCTTTTCTGACTGCCTCGTGAAACGATTGTTTGCACTGCCGACTTGATCTTGCGGTAGTCATTCAATAACAAATGCATGATGCTCTATGATGCACACAGCAAATACAAAGAATTATTACATCTCACCTTTTAGGCCCTCTAAATAACTTTAAGCTGTCATTCCTTGAAATCTATGATTTTAATGTTTGCTATGCAAGTACATATGCATAACATGCACGTCATGCGTTATTTTATGCGTGGAACCAAATGTCTCTCATATGTGTGTGCGTGACAATGACGACGGTTCCGTGCTACAGTATCTGACCTGCAAACGTGACGTCAGAACCCCTCACCTCCTCTCACCAATCAGCTGATTGGTGAGAGGAGGCGAATGTGGTCAGGGCGTCACATTTTGCAGATCGGATACTATTGCAAGGACCCGTCGATGAGCTAATGTCACACGCTTGCCCATGTTACAAGTAATTAGTCGACGAGGAATCGATTTATTCAAATTCAATAAATTTTACCGAAAAGAAAAAAATCTAAACTATGTCTATTTTTTTTCACACTTGACAAATAACAGAAAAACAACGCCGACAAATAAGAAAATTCTAACTTAATAGCGATACTTATAATTTGCGGCTACGGGCGACGTCGAGCCGATTGCGTATGAACGATCATTTTTCTGGATAGAATGAACCTTATGCTATTCTTATGGGGCTGGAAAACGTGTGACGTCGAAGGTACGCGTACAGATGCGTGACATTTTCTGTGGCACATTAAATATACTGGATGACGTTGTTTATGTCTTGACAAAGTGGCATATATTTCTAAACGCATGACTAGTTTTAGTTTGCAGTGTATGCTTCCCTTACGAGCCAAATCACAGAGATCGGAAAGATTTTGCGTCGAGCGCGGGATTCCCCTCCCCTCCCCCGCCCCCCCATCAAATCCAGACTTATCGCGACGAGGCAGGTCCGGTCAGCAACAAGCAGAGGTTTCTCTTCAAATTCACTTGACACTTAACGCCGTAAGTCGAGCGGTTATAAAGTTCCCCGTCGCGGCGATAACTCACATAATTAGTTCACCATGGCCACTATTGATTTGCCCAGGGTCCAGTGGTGACCGAGGCACCTGGAAAGAATAACAAACACGGCTGCGGTCGACGTGTCTCGCGGCCACGTCTCCGCCGTACTGTACTCTGTCTGCTCCCGCCACCGCCACCGCTACTCCGGCACCTCTCGTCTGCTACCTGCTCGGCTAGAGAGCCTGGAGGGAGAGAGGCGACAACTGTCATGGCGGCAGTGGGCCTAGCAGCCACTGGGATCTAGCTGGGGACAGCGCATGCGCAGTGCCTCGCCACCTGGGCGCGCGGTGAGGGTGCGGGGTAGAGCGGACACAGCTGGACCCCTGGCCGGTAGCCGCCATGACAGTTGTCGCCTCTCTCCCTCTAGGCTCTCTGTGCTCGGCCCGCCGCGCCGCGCCGACCTGAGCTAGCCTGCCTTCTTTCGCGCGTGCACACTTGCACTTCAGGCCGCGAGCCCGCGAGCCCGCGAGCCGGCCCGCCTCGGCCCTGCCGCTACGTACGCGGGCCGGGCCGCGTGCCGTGGCCGGCGAGAGAGGTGCGTTGTCGTCGCAGCAGCGAGGCTACTGACGCGACGCGGCGCGGTGACACTTCAAAAAGAAAAGTATATTATCTACACCAGCGATGTAGAACAAGATCGAGTCGTCTCTCTCACACTTGTTCAGTTTGCATAAGTCTGTCTCTACTTTCGATGAGTCCCCCGTCACTGACCAACAATTTTGACAAGTAGAGCACAAAAGTGCAGTACACTGTAATACCTGTATTGGGGAGCCCTCTCCCGAAAACAGTGGTGAAGTAGTAACACCAGTTTCAAAATTTTGGGGGCTCGTTTGGAGGATTATGGATGAATGCGCTTTATAGTGCACTGATCATTTTGCTATAACTCTCGAAATGACCCCCAAAAATTTCAAAATTGGTGTTACTTCACCCCTGATTCTAGGGAAGGGATCCCCAAAACAGGTATTTTTTACAGTGTAGAAACAAATCCTTTCGAAAAGTGTAGTAGAAACAACCCTTTTGAAAAGTGTTGGTGCCAAAGGCCCGCGTTAATTCTGAAGTGTGGGGAACACTTTTCAACAGTATACAGTACTTCTTACTACACTTTTCAGAAGTCTGGTTTCTACACTTTTGTTTTTCCAGTGGAGGCGAGGCGAGGCGAGGTGAGGAGGCGCGTGCAGAGCTCGTTGCCGCGCCGCTGCAAGGTTAGGGCTCGTAGCCATAGCCCAGTAGCGCGTTACAGTTCTTGGGACGATGGTAGTTAGTGTACCATAATTTTTAATGGTAATTTCAAAGCTATGGTCATTTCTAAATTCCCGTGTCTTTGATAATGTTTTCTAAACTAAAAGCCAGGTGCCCAGACAAATATTATTTTTCATATTCGCTTCCCATTGTTATCAATCATAAAATTGTTAAGTTACCATTAATTTGCTATGGTCAAGCCTATATTCCAGAATACGATGTTGCCAGCTCGGGTAAGTTGGTCCCAACACGTGATATTTCTTTTTTAGTAAGAACAGGAGTGCCACAACAAAATATTGGCAAAAAAATAATATTACCACTAATTTTTTGTGGTCACGAACATGTTTCAAAATAGAGAGTTGAGAATATAGTCCTCCCATTGTGAGAAATTCAACGGCGCGAAGTAAAGGCCCTACCCACAATCTAGAAGTGCTACCAATAGATTAGAGAACAATTGAATTCAACGAGTCGCACTAAAGCGAATGTACCTCAGCACAAACTCAGTGCGGGGGACTTTCCCACCAAGTTGGGGCCTAAATTCCTATGACCTTATAGATGGCGCCGGTCAGCGTTAACAGAAAAGTAGGCAAAATGTAGAAACGATGTCGATTCGATCTCCATTTCTTAGTGGGCAGAGCGCTCGAGACACCTTTCCAAGCGATGCCAGCCAGCCGCCGCAACCTATGCGCACTCCATCAGGTGTACCTACTGCCGCTTTCTCATCCCGCCGTTTAGTTTGCTCGTTGGGCAGGTGTGCAGGGAGCAGCTGGACCAGCGCGTCGCCTGCTTCCCTTCGCAAAGATCAAAGATCCGCCACCTCTGCCGTTCCCAATTATTTTCCGTTTCGCGGATTTTCACGCAACGCGCAGGCGATAGCGTTCCGCCGCGTGGGGCGCCGCCCCCGCAGCTCGTGCTGCCACGCGCGAGCGGATGTGCTGAGATGATCCGTCCTGAGTGAGTGGGTACCACAGCGACAGCGCTACACCCCGCCCGCCCCCACTTTTACCGCCCGCCCCGCCCCGCCCCGCCCCGCCCCGCCCCGCCCCGCCCCGCCCAGCACCGCCCCACCTCGCACCGCCCCACCGCCCTACCGCGGCACGCCACTCGCTCTGCACAAGCTCTGCACTCGGAGCAACGAACGGCCCCAGCGATCGAAGCTTTCACCCAAAGTCCGATTGTATGGCGCGGCACAATACATGCACTCTGGCCTGCGCCGCCACGGTTTGTTGCCTCACGAGTATCGCACGTTCTGGATGAACTCTGAGTGGAGATTTACCCGAGGATTTACCGCACCCTCGAAAGCTGAGGCCAGCGCGACTTGGGTGAGAGTGATTGAAACACACTTCACTGGAAATACAAATTATTTACAGAGAATACTGCTGCTACCATTGTCAATTGAATTCCCGGCCTTCTATTGACGTATTCTTCAAGCGTGGGCGTTGTCCAAAATAGTGGGTGCGACACGGTTGGACTTTTGGGACCATGATAGTACAATTTAATACCCTCAATACTACTGTACAGCTGCAAACGCAACGACCACCACAAGTTTACGAACCCTGTTATTGTGTGTTTTGTTTGCCTGCGGGCATGCACAAGAGAAGGTGTATGGTCCAAACATCTTTGTTTTGTTTACTTGCTTCCCTGCAGATTGAACACGTGAAAGATATTGTATGATTATGTTGTATAGATGGAAAGGTTCCGGCGATTACCGTGTCGAAAAAAAAACTCGTTCGAGCGGACCTATCTCTCTTTATGTCCGTTTTTTTCCCCACGATAGTGCTTTCGGAATGGAAAGAATGTAAATAGAAGTTTCTCAGCTTAGAAATGAGTAAGACTAATCGGTCATTCGAATGTGACTGTCGGGCAACATTTACTTCTTTGTTTGAATTGTCCCATTACCATAAATTTAAATGGAAATGTTTAACTATTATTTTTGCGCTATAGCCATGGTTACTCCGCGGCAGTTTTTCCAGCGCAAAGGCCACGTGACCCAAACCAGCCCAATGAGAAATGCCGTTGGAAACGATATCGAAACGATGTCGAAACGATATCGCAAGTGCGAAATCGACGTCGTTTCGATATCGTTTCGATATCGTTTCCAATGGCATTTCTCACTGGGAGGTGCGTAATGGCAGAAAAAAAGGTGTTGGGGCACTGGGCCACTACTCTTTAAGCCTAAGCGTTCTCACTGCCTACAACCTTAGATGGAACAGATTGTAGATCATACAATGTACAAGGTATGGGAGCACACAGCATCTCCTAAAGCAGGTGCTAGAGCGCCACTGACATGCGCTCCTGCGCTAATACACAGCCCAGATCCAAACCATCGTTTTTCACGGTCATTTTCACTGTTAAGTTAATAAGGGTAACATTTATACAATAATGTATTTTCTTCTGTCATGACTCATGACCATAACTCAAAATAGAGTGCTGTGGACTTTGGCAAGGACCTGATATTGTGCGTCAGCGGAAATAGCCTACGTGGTTGACTTTGAATCATTGCGCAACGAGAAGCGATGCGACGGGACGCGACGGGACGCGATGCGACGGGATGCGACGAGCGCCGCCTCTGCAGGAAACGAAGACGACCTGATTATCAAATACGGATTACACATCATCGACGCAGCAGATATGACTAAGGGTTCGAGGCCGGCCGTCTGCTACGAGGAGCCAATAAGCTGCAGTTAGTGGATTAATGACCAGTAAATAACACCAGCAACCGGTAGCCGGCAGCCAGGATCCAGCAGCCAAACAGCCAGCAGCCAGGATCCAGCAGCCAGCAGCCAGAATCCAGCAGCCAAACAGCCAGGAGCCATGATCAAACACGTAGGAGCCAACACCGAGCAGTCAGCTGCAAGCAGCAAGCAGCCAGCACATATCGCTCACGGTGGAATTCTGCTCCGCTTCACGGTCCTTTATGCCCAACGCCGCCCATGTTATCATAGCGACTCAGGCTGCCACACCATAGCCCGGGCAGAGAGAGCTCCGAACAAGACAGACACGCAGGAGTTGTTAGGCGATGTCAAACAGACGCAGAACAGGAGTTGGTAATTTCTAACAAGAGCAATCGACATTGTGATGAGAAAGAATGTAGGAGGTAACATTGTCACTAATTTGCCATAAGTTACGCTGTTGGGTAGGGGGGAGGGTGGTTAGACAGGGTTACACCTCCCCCTCCATCTCTCCCTCCTATTTCCGAGCCGCTGTAGGCTCCATTTGTGGCCTAAAACTGAACCTGCCGATAAACCGTAGCAAAATGCCCAAGCGCATTTGCCTAAAATTCAGTAGTGGAGCAGAGTAGTAGAAAGAAGTAAGGGACGACACTAAAGGACGGCTGACGGCTGTGCCAATCCAGTTATGGGCCGGACAAATTACTTCAGTTTTCCTGTTTGATTGTTTTCTTGTGGTGAGTCTAAATCGCCTTCTGTCTGCGCTACTGGTAAGCAAGCAAAGTTCTACTGCCGGATCACTCCGTGGTAACCGTGAGAGCTAAACCACCCCTATCTAGAGACGCCTAGCGTGGCTCTGGTGCACTCTCAGACCACTATGAACATTTTGACTGTATCAATTGTCAAATTTGTGCAACAATAGGGTTATGAACAAATTTGTTCTTAGGTTAATAAACAAATTTGTTTATGGTTATGAACAAAATGTTCACAGCCATGAACAAATTTGTTCATAGTCTACAGTTGCACAAATTTGTTATGCGTTATGAACAAAAAAAGTTCATAAGGTCTGAGAGTGTGAGCTGTCTATATCGCCTTGCAGCGCGAGGTATTCAGAATTCACCCTATCCTCTGAGTGAGGAATGACCGCAGTGAGCAGTCAGTCTGTGACGTCATCCCGAGGGGTCAGTCACTCGACCAAAATATGTACACAGGATCACATCATTGAATTGATAACATCGGATTAGCGCCAATAAAATATCAGCAATTTCGCTGAAATACTAGTGTTTCTAAACTGTTTATAACAATGGCAGCACTACAGAGCTCCGGTAATCTTCAATTTCTTTCGAAAGCGAAGTAAAATATGGATATTTCTGACATAAAGATAACGAAATTTTGCACGCAGACATGATAAAATGTCTGACCCCTCGCGTCATCGCTCTCTGCCGGTCAATGCTATCGCCCACTCATACGCGTCATCGTCGTCTTCCGGGTCCACGGACAAGAAGAAATGGCGAGAGCAGAACAATTCCCTTTGCACCCGACTGCTCCAATTAGCACGCACACCAGATAGCCGTGATGAGATGTGTTCGAGGCGGGAGCCGGACCGCATCGCACCGAAGAGGAATGTAGGCCGACGCAATATAATAAGATAACGGCTCGCGAACTGCACGCATCGGACAGGCCAAGGTGGGGCGGCGACCGCATATATAGTCAAACAGACAGAGGAAAAACTAAACGCGTCTCGACCGCGACTGTGAGGGAATATGCCATCCCGTCAACTCCGTCTGCCATCGCGTCTGTCTGTCAGCTTCTGCTCGCCGACATTTTTATGGCGGCAGCCTTGGCGCTAACAACCGTTCTCACATGTAACTCTGTGGCCCGATGCATGCCTGCGGCCGACGCGGTGCCGCCTGTTAGTTGTGGCGTCGCGAGGCGTGCATGGAGTGGCCATTTACTTCGCGATCGTCTGACTGACCAGTGCGAATGATAGATAAGTGTGGATAATAAATGCACTGAGTATAGAAACTGAACAGCCCTTTTTGAGCCGGTATTCGAACCCGTGATCTGTACATGACCTATTATTTCGTCTCAGGTGCTTGTCATGATTTCGTACGAGTTGATCACGTGCAAGGTTTTAGATTATATACCTGCTCCAGAGGCGTTTTCAGTTTGTTCTCTGATTATTTATCACCCATACTGACCGTAAACAAAGTTTTGAAAGTGATGAAGACACCTGCTCTCTTGTATGACTCCGATCTACTTTGCTCGACTTGACTGGAAATCCTCCAGCCAGGGAACCGGAGCAGGAATACCTACTGCTTACAGCTGTCCCCTGCGAAAGGAGGCAGGCAAGCAGCTACGCAGAAAGCCAGGCAGCCAGGCAGGCAGGCAGGCAGGCAACCAGGCTCCCATCCACCCGCCAGCAAAGAGGATGTGCGAAGCAATATTTAATATTCACCGTTAGTAGACGTTCATCGAAAATGTCATAAATGACATTGAATGATTGTGACGTCGAAAGGACGTTGTCGCCAAATATTCAAGGAATTGTCAATTTCGACATCGATTCCATGATAAGTGTTTCTCCTTTCTCACTGGGATGTGCGAGCAGGAAAGAAGACCAACGGTCTAGTCTCCCTCGCGAAGTCGCACCCTCACGACGACAGACGCCACAGTACGTGGGTCGAGCCGTCGACCCCCACCCGACCCGGTACAAAATGTGAATCGGACGCACACGACCCGCCCGTTGCAATTCTTCGCCAGCCAGTCCAGAGTGCGGCGATGCAGACCCGGGACGGGACGGGACGGGGCGGGTACGAATTGCAACGCGACGCACTGAGGCTGGGCCGCTGGGGTGACCCGCGTGACCCCGGGGATAGCGGGGAGGGGAGGGCCAGGGTCCACTGCGCGGCGCTGCTCTGCGCCGGGGACAGGGGACGACAACCTGCCCCGACCCGAGCGGAGCGGCTATCGGCGACCGCGTCCAACTTCCTGCCGCCTTATTACTTTACCTTCTTTGTCTTTGAACGCGGTCCAGCAGCCATACTGCGCGGTGAACGGCGCGGACTGCCTCCTCGTCCAGTCGTTACTCTTCCCGTCGGCGAGCAGGCCTCGTTTCTCGGCGCGCGGGCAGCTCACCGAGCCCAGCATGGTGAGGAGTGAACTCCCGGGAGCTCGCCGTCGCCGTGTCCCGGACACCTTGGCGCGCTGCGCGGCGCGGCGCGGCGGAGCGGAGCGGGCAGGCCAGTCCAGGCCACTAACCGACCCGACCGAACCTTTGGAATTTTCCAATTCGACTACGACGCTCTTTCGGAGAGAGGAGGCGTTGTCGGCCCGCTGGTTATCTATCCGCCCAGCCGCCCCGCCAAGTGACCGCACCCCACGCGGCGAGTACAGAGCGCGGCGGGCAGCTGATATCAAATTGATTCGTGAGTGCTGCAGAGGGGTTGCGGCAGGCCGGGCTGCTGCAGGAGGGGTTGCTGCAGGAGGGGATGCTGCAGGCGGGGCTGCTGCAGGAGGGGATGCTGCAGGAGGGGTTGCTGCAGGAGGGGTTGCTGCAGGAAGGGAAGCTGCGGATGGGGTTGCTGCAGGCAGAGCTGCACAGGGGCTGCTGAGGGCTGTACGGAGGCACGGAGGCTGCTGAAGGCTGTAGGCAGTGGCGCAAGGTCCCAAGCCGGAGGGTGGTGCGACCCATGACCAAGACCCACCCACCCCCTCCGTAACGCCCC
>CABIKL010002565.1:0-12373 GCA_902196195.1 Aptinothrips rufus
GGCGGGGGAGTGTTGAGCCCCCCCCGCCCCGCCCCGCCCCGCCCCGCCCCGCCCCGCCCCGCCCCGCCCCGCCCGGCCAGCCTCGCGTCGCGAAGGTAGCTGCGTGGCTGGCGCTGTGATAAGTCGCCATATATAATCCAGCCTGACTGCGGCACCTGTCATATTTCTCCACGACACGGTGGGTGGGGCGGGGCGGGGCGGGGCGGGGGCGGGGCGATAGTACGCTGCTCCTCCAGCCCCCCTAAAAACTCAGGGAATCGGAGTAAAAAATCACGTTCCGTTATTTATCATGCGAAGCGAAGAAGGGGATGAGGCTTTAGTTGGAGTTATTACACGTGTGGCTGGGCAGACTGCGAGGAGGAGGTGAGGTGACCCGATGCACTCCAGACCGCCCCCCGTGAACAGGATCACCAGCCTGTACAACACTCCTGCAGGAGCAACACAGTATAAAATAATACCAGTTTTGGGGAGCCTTTCCACCAAAACAGGGGTAAAGTAACACCAGTTTCAAAATTTTTTGGGCTCGTTTGGAGGATTGTGTGGAAACGCGTTTTAGAGTGTCCTGCTCATTTTGGTATAGCTCTCAAAATGACCATCAAAAACTTCCAAAACTGGTGTCACTTCGCCCCTGTTTCTGGGGAGGAGCTCCACAAAACAGGTACTATTTTTGACAGTGAACAACACAAGCACGCGTAAGGCACCACCGAATGGCTTCCCAGATTCAGGTCTAGAAATACAAAGTAATGGAGTTCATTCACAGTTGCGCATAATTTCCACAAAAGGAGAGACGGGTATAGCTTTCCTCCATACCATTTCAACTTTTCGGGAGATAGAGCAACGAAAACGTAAAAATGAAACGAAACACGGTCGATGGGACTTATTCACTCGCACATGAATGCCCTGCTATTCTGTCACTATCGCGACATCGCGACCATGAAAACGTCCTATCAATCTACTGGAACGCCACACCACCCCCTCCCCCGAACACCATCGCAGCCACCGCTTTGGGCTTTTATGGCGTCCGGTCGCTGTGTCACTGAGCCTGTTGTTCACGGATGGGTTTCGAATCGAATGTGAAGAGAGTCACATTGGCATTGCTTTGACATCAGAGTGTCATGATCCTCGAGGGGTGCTTGACTTCCAAAACAAAAGCACGCTAACTGTTGAATTGAACTGACTGGAGCAGGGCAAAGATGAAACTGAGCATCAGTTTGTGGGACCATTTATTTAAAATGGGAGTAAAACTAGGATTCTTGCCATTTTGTGACAATTTTTTCCGAAAAGTGTGGGCACTCGGGGCGCGGGTGGGTATGCTAGGACGAGCGATGCATGGGCGGGGCGTGGCGTGGCCTGGTGTGGCGTGGCCTGGTGTGGCGTGGCGTGGCGTGGCGTGGCACCGGCGGGCGCGGCACGACAGGAAATACCGTACATGACTCGTCTTCCTGGAGCGTGTGCACCACTGTGCGGCACAGTCTTGATGGCGTGCGCTTTAGTTTACCCCTTATCTATCCAGGCCTAGGTCGTGATAGCTGTTTGTGGCCAACTAATGGCCTGATTCTCGCTGCTCAACTCAGCTGCCCCAAAACATATCGACCCACATTCCCTAGAATGTTTGTTTATATCTGATGGCATTTTTTTTTACCGCGTCCCGTGTAAAAAGTCGCAGAGTTTGCGATCGCGCGGGTCATAACAGGCCGTGAATTCACGAGGACCAACACAGAGGTGTGCAGCCGACCATCTGCAGCGCGGCTGGTCGGGTCGGCTTCATCACACAGTCCTGTGCATACATCACAGGACGACTAGTACGGCTTTACCGGTCCGCAAAAATTACCGGTCCGCCATAATTAACGGTCCGCCATAAGTAGCGGTACGCCATACTAAGCGGTCCGCCTCAGCCTACTAGTGACATTTTGTAGGTTTGCTATTCAGTTGTTTCTTTTAATACCAAAAGATCAATATGCATCAGGGAATACTTTATAGTCGCTATACAGTTTACATTCGGAACCACGAGTGGATGTCAAACTACTAGCGCAAATGAAAAAGCTTTTTGACGGTTAAACCGGGCTTTGATTTCGATTCAAAGTGTTCGGAATAATTTCGAAACCCTCCTGGCAGGTACAGGTCGTCCTGGAACGAGGCGGGGCGGGGCGGGGCGGGGCGGGGCGTGGCGGGGCGGGGCGCGGCGGGGTACTACGAGCACGACCCCGCTGCTGGTTCCAGTCCCATGAAGCCACTGTTTTTCTATCAGGCCACAAGGACCTTTTTTTTTTGTTCGGGAGACGCAGCCAAAGAAGGAAGATTGAATTCCGGTGCATTGTAGAAGCAGCGCGCGGGACGAGTCGAGACGAGTCGGGAGACATTGATGACTCCTTTCCATGGCAGTGATTGATTGTTTTGCATGTTAAAAAATGAGGGAGACCTGTGCCCTTCCTCCCCTCCCCTCCCCGGTCCTCTGACGAGGTGCGCTAGGGTGCCCAGGTCTCGCCCGCATCCCCTGTTCTTTCAGCCCTCTTCCTCTCCCCGCCTCGCCCCCCGCCACCCCGCTCCTCCCCCGGCCGTAAGTAGTGCTCTCCGGAGCGTGCACTGTACAAAATTAAATTTACTTCGATTAAAAGAGAAAGTTTCGTGTTTTCCGGAGCTGTCAATGCAAATGAGACCTCGCTTCAGTGCGCCCCGCCCGCCCCAGCCCGGCCGGCAGCAGTGCATTACTGGCACTGGGCTGGCTCGGGCTGGCCGCTCAGGTCCATAGCGTGCCGTGGGGCTCAACGCCGCGGCTCTTCAAATCAAAACACAGAGCCAACCCAACCCAAGACAAGAAACCAAGAGATGGACACGCTGGGAGGGATAGGCAATAACATAAGTACCTTGATGAGATCGATAACCAGACAAAACACTGACCAACATAACGATTTTCTAAATCCTTGGTGCCCTGACAAATCCCCGACGTGCATAAATAAAGATTTTCTCAGACTTTTGCAAGCATCGCAGAGAACGAGAACCTTGGACGGTCCCTCGCTAAACACGATACAGAAAATATTCACATATTTTCGATCTTTCCTCTTTGTGAAATCCAAAGCCAAACGCAATGGTGAAAATTTAATGGCATTGTTTCCGCTGTGCGCGCACACACACACACTAGGGAAGCGAGCCACGGCGGCACTTGAATTGATGGTGATGTAATGGGGACCATCAATTTGCACGTGAGGGAGGCTGGCTGCTCGGGCTGGCTGCTCGGGCTGGCTAGGAGGCGGCGGGGGGTGAGCAGGGTGCAGTAAGATAACATCTGCTACATATGGCCTGATTGAATACCACACCACACCCGCCATAGCGATGGGCGGCTGGCCAGCAGACAGACAGACAGTCGGAAACAACAGGGACGGACTGGAAAGGGCTCGGCTGTCGCATGCACGGTGGGCGGGGCGGGGCAGGGCGGGGCGGAACGGACTTGTGACGTGTGGAGAGCGGACAGCTCGCATGCATCGCGCTGCTCTCTCTCTCTCTCTCTCTCTCTCTCTCTCTCTCTCTCTCTCTCTCTCTCTCTCTCTCTCCGGTTAAGGGGATAGTGATATCGCGATACAATCTGCATGCCACCCTCCCGGAAGGGCCCCCTCCCTCCCCTCCCCTCCCTGCCCTCCCCCTCGCATCGTGCGCCCAGCGCCCAGCCCCACCTAGGACGGGCCACTCGTACATAATATTGGATTATTTTTCCACTCTTCCATCTTTCCATTCAGTACATCAACTATTTTTATTTACAACAATAACTAAACATTCAGCTGCTATTCTTTGTCACAAAAATGAAAATAAAAAATATAGTTGCTAAAAGACTTAACATTGAAATAATGAATTCTAACACACAATATCCGAATACATATATTGTAATCCAATTCTCAATAAAATTGAAATAATATAGGATTCTAATACTTGATATCTAAATATTGTAATGGGAGAAAGTTTAAAAATTTCGACGAGCTTTTTTTCCTTCAAATTCTGATAAGAGTAAGTTTAGCTACGAGAGAACCAGCCGGGAATAAAGCAGCGGAATGGAGCCGACGGCGAGCGCAGCGACGTGAAACTGCACAAATAATGAGAGTTTTCTGCCCTGATGTTTCTAATTCTTAGCCGCCTGCTGGACGAGAAAAATAAGTCCCGGTGCGAGAGCCGCGTTGGAATGCGTTGCACACAGCCGCCGGGGAGGGGAGTCGTTACACCCCGGTCCCTCGGATTATGCGGTAATTATTTTGTGAGTACGGAGAGAACAGTTAATTAAGTCCTTTCACAACGCCCGGCAGTGCTGCCGTTTTGAAATCTTGAAAGTTTCCGAATGGGTCGTCGATACGGGCAGATGTTTTCATTCCTCGTTCTACCTGTTTGTCGCAGATTATTATCGGGAAAAAGAACAATAACAAAGGGTCCAAAGAATCGACACAAACCACGACGGGCGAGGCTCAGATGTTCGATCTCTAATTGGATGATACCGGCTGAGTTCGCAACTCGCAGCACTGATTTCACAAGTCGCATTTGTCAGGAACTGGCTCGTAAAGTGGTGAAATTGTTTTACAGTGAGGGGGGAGGGGAGGGGTGGAAATACTCACAAGGTGGAGGGTGAGGTGGGGGGTGTTCGACGGGCACAAGGACCCATAGCACCGCCCACCTCCCCCTGACTCAAACTTCCTTCGCCATATAAAAATTCTACGAACTGTGATCAGGACCCAATGATCCAAGAAGGGGTGCGGTCCCTTGTAGCCGCGAGAGGCCGGGTAGACAGGGGAAAAGGGGGGGGGCGAGTAGGGGAGGGGAGGGGAAAGGGGAGGGGGAGCCGAGTCGGGCCGCACTGCCTTGGCGCCTGAGGTGCAGGGGGTAGGCAACAGCGCACTACGCGGCTGAGTGACGGGCTTGCCTAACTAACAGGCGCTTCTCCCCGCGCAGCGGGCAAACACCACCGTAAAAGAAAATACCGTTTTGGGTAACATTTTCCGAGAAATTTTTGGAGGTAATTTTGAGAGCTATACGCCACAATGATCGGAACACTCTAAAATGCAATTCTACATAGTCCTCAGAACGAGCCCCCCAAATTTTCAAACTGGTGTTATGTAACTTCACCCCTGCGCCTAAACAACAACTATGCAAGGCACCCCATAGTGCCGATACTCCTGCGTCGAGATACTCTGCGCAGGGGCAGGGGGTAGTTTCGAGGTCGCGTTGCTCAGGGAGTGAACTGGACTGGGCGGGGCGGGACGGGGCGGGGCGGGACGGAACCGGGGGGGGGGGGGGGGGGGGGGGGGGGGGGGGGGGGGGGGGGGGGGGGGGGGGGGGGGGGGGGCAGCAAGGTGAACATAACATTCCATTGCGGCCAGCGTGGAATCCTCGGAGAGTTATACGGCCATCGTAAACCGGTCGGTCGCGGTGCACGACCTGAAATATTGAACAGTGCGGAGCTGAGGCAGGGCAGGCTCGGGCTGCTCGGGCGGAGCAGGACCGATGCATGGCCCGCCCTGCCCTGCCCTGCCCTGCCCTGCCCTTCGTGGCGGTGCATGCACGCTGGTGGAGTTTTATGCCTCCGCGCATGCATTATGCAGCAGAGGGGGTGGTTGTGCCCTCACGCACCCAACAGGTCGCGGCCCTCCCTGCCGACCCCCTGCAGGGACCACCCCCGGCCCTGGGCGCGCTGCAGCGCAATCACAGCCATATTGATCAACAAATACGTCATCACGAGGAACAGCGACTGCAGACAGCGCAGCGACCTCCCACCACCCCCACTGCTCAATTATTGGCCAAATCACCGCTCCAGGGCTCGCTGCCCTTCCAATCTCTGTGCCTGTCGTCTGACAGGTCAGGCCCGACCCAACCCTTCAAAGCCATCAAAGGGAGCAGCCCAGCCCTGCCCTGCCCTGCCCTGCCCTGCCCTGCCCTGCCCTGACCCGCGTGGACAGCCCTTAGCGCAATAACGTCTCGACCCGAGCTGCGACAGATACACTACGTCAAGACCAATCATGAGATAGGACCTATTTGATCAGGCCCTACTAGCAATGCCTGTCCGTTGGATGCGCCCAAAACAAAGGAAAACGAAATAAGAAAGCAAAATAACTTCCTAATGTCACATTCCAAGCCTCATCCGATTCTGTAGTAAAGTACTATTTTCTTTTTACAGTGTACAATGATCGTCAGCTGTTGCAGGCCAGACAACTTCCCAACCCTTCTCCGGCCTGCCAGGTGTCCAGAAGTCCTGCAGCCTCTAGCAGACGACACGTCCCGTCTCCATTAGCGTTAGCAGGAGAAACTTCGTCACAACATGTCATCCCTTTCTGGCAGCAGCGAGCCCAGGAGCAAAGCGGGGCGGGGCGGGGCGGGGGTGGCCTAGGGGGAGTCATAAACTAGGTAGGCACATCGACGTCCTCACAGAGGGCAGTTCCTCGTCATAGCGCGGAGCCCGGCGGCAAGCTCAGCGGCACTGAGGTACCGGGGACCCAGTGCTGCCACCCTCGAGAGCCTCCCGAGCTACCTAGACGCAACGCCGCCCTGCGTCATGCCTGCGTCAGCCTTACAGACGAGTTTCTCCCCATCCAGGCGCGCCAACGTCATGATGCTCATTTAATGATTAATGATTAGGCCCGGCCTGGCTGCTCGCGTTATGACGAGGCTGCAAGGGGTTGGCAACACTGCTGTCACATGTGCTGTTGTAACTTATTAATGCGCGGCGCGGGGCGTCAGGTCCATGCGAGCGCCCCCCGACCCGGCCCGACATGGACCGTGTTGCCAACCGAGCGGCCGAAATTAGGCTAAATGCGGGCGGGTGGGGTCACATCTTCCTGCCGGGATATGAATTAATGTCACCTCGAGGGCCGAGGCAAACAGGTGACCCCACGCCACCAACGCCACGCCACGCCACGCCACGCCCGCAGTGTTACTAATTCGTGAGCCCCGTCATGTCAGAGGACAGCCTGCCTTGTTTGGTTCGAAGTGCGCAGAAGCCAATCTGACGAGCCAGAGACACCGATGAGAGCCGAGGAACACAACCCCGTCTCGTCGAAATAATAAATGGTTTGAAAAAAAAAATTTCATGTTTTTGTTACTAGTTGCTGATCAACATTTCATTACCCTCTCAAAAAGACAGTTCTGATCTGATAGCGTATATTCTGGAGGGGGGGGAGGGGGGGGGGAATGTACCGTAGTTTGACTTCAACCGAAAGCAACTTCCACATTAAAAAAAAAGAAACTTGTAGTTTAACAGGAACCAACTTTCACAATCTAAAAATTTCAACGTATATGGTAATACCGTCCGACAGTACAATCACTTGCGTTTCACAAAGCAGACATAGGATGAAAAGATCCGACATATGAAGGAGCGAAAACCGTCCGATCGCGAAATCACAGCTTACACAACGACTCAAAGCACGGCGTCTGAGGGGTTCCAAAAGGGTTGCAATGGAAAGGGGAGGCTGGTCTAGAAGGACCCACTCCCCCTCCCCTCCCCTCCCCGTCCCCAGCCGCGCACCACTGTTTTCAGGCCGTTGACTGCTTACACCGGTTGCCACTTTCCTCCGTCCTTATTTTCAGGGACGTGTGCTTTGCGCGTTCACTGGGTTCCTCTGTTTCCATCTCCCCTTCAAAACGGCCTCCTCTACCTTTCCTTGAAGACAGCAGTACGTATTCGGACCCCCGCCACACTCTCTTTGTCTCCGGAAAGGAAGCTGTTTCCAGATCTCTGAGTCGGCCGCGGGACACAGTTTGGTTGCACTACTGATGAATGCAGGGAACAAGCATTTCACCAAATGCAGCGCGTTGATCTCTGTTCCAGGGAGGGGAGGGGAGGGGAGGGGAGGGGAGGGGAGGGGGGGGGGGGGGGGGGGGGGGGGAGGGCATGAACAGGGACTGGGGAAGGGAGTCTGGGGCTGCTCGCTACATTAATTCGTTACACTGCCGTCCGGAAAGGGCGCGACGGGGTGGGTCCGTGGCGCGGAGAGCATTGGTATGGCGTTGACCAGAGTGGCGGTGGGGCGGGCGGAGCGAGGCGGGAGGGTCCGAAACGACGCCGCAGAAAGGTGCACGCTGCACCTCGTTGGGTCAAATCCTCATAAATTTCCGAAATTGCAGGAGACTAGTTGGTCCTTAGGATGATCTACTTATGTGAACACGTAGTTGAGATGATCAGAATCGTTACAAAAGCGCGGTTGTCAAATTCTCTGACACATTCCTGACGTAAATGTAGATTTTTACAAACATCGTATGTAACCGCAGAGTTATGGGTAGAGAATAAATGGAGAACAAAACATACGTGCTTACAGAATCCCCGGTATTTGAGTATGAAATGCATGGAATCTGTAAACCTCCCACGGTTCCTGGAGTTCACTGAGAACTCCTTGATTTCCGTGACAACTTTTAAATCGCTGACATTTTCCTGATTTCCCTGACTTATAACAACCTGCATTGGAACAAAGCCACGCAAACGAACTCCGATGTATGATCGTAGGCTGTGTCTGATCAGGAAGCACGGCGGAGGGGCGGGGGTGGGTTGGGGGTGGGTTGGGGGTGGGGGGTGATGGATGGCCAGCCACCCCCCAGGCGTGTCGCCGAGGTCGTTGCTATCTTACGGAACGCGCGGGAACGCGCGCTATGTCACTGACCCCGTCACCACACAGTAATTAAGGCCCCAGCCCAGCAGACCCGCGCACAGTAAGTTCGCGCGCACAGATATATACGAGTTGGCTAATTGTTCGGCCGGCCGCCAGAGTGCAGCAGCGAGGCGAGGCGAGCCCAGGGGCTGAGCCAGGGGCGGCCCGCGCGCAGTTACATCTCCTTCCTACACTTCCTCTCTCGCTCCCGCGCCTTCTCTTCGCCTCCTGCTTCTCTGTTCCTTCGCCCACTCACCTCCCCCCTCGTCCTCCACTTTCTCCTGCTCCCCTAATGTATCAGAGCAGAGAAATCACATGAGCCCGCTCATTTCGGTTCGACGTTTCAACAACGGTGAAGCTCGACGTGGACGCGTGGGGTAGTCTACGAGCGCACAATTCTTCTCCACTAAATCACACCGAAAATGCCCCCCATTTCAACATTTGGACGAGCAGCGTGTGGCCAAAAAAAAATAATCAAAATGACGAAAAAATATGCGATTTTTTCCGAATGGGTTGAGATCGAAATGGGGAGGGCTGGTCCTGTTATTGCCGGCACTCAGCTGCACGGCGCGGTAGCCTAGTGAGGTGTGCAACACGGGGTGCAACACGCGTGTCCGCGGATCGTCAAAGACATCACGAGCACATACACGGGCAGCACGGGCAGCCTGCGGCGGACGGCAGGCGGGTTATCGCTATTCATCATCGGAGCTCTATGCCTGCAGACGACTTGGACCCGCGGAAGCAGGTAAAGTATGTCGCCGATCTGTCACCAATAATTGATGGGAAATTCGGAGGAGAAAAAAAGCCAGCGTTCAATGGGGAGCAGCACAAGGGAAATCAAGCAATTCCCCATAGGAATGTTTGTCTCACGGATTTGAATCTATTCCCCATGGGAAATAATTTTCATGAATCTATCAGAAATTAGCCGGCGGGACTCGTATTGGAAGTAGCGCTCCTACGAGTCTTCATAGGAGGTCATTCCCTATGGAATGCCCCATGGGGGTCTGATGGGGTGGGGCCCAGCCCACTGCCGCTGCTCGCTGAGGCGTGGCGTGGCGTGGCGTGGCGAGGGAGCCTGCTTGCGACAGCCCCATGACGGGCCAGCAGCGCCGCTGCACCGCGACCCCACCCCCACCCCACCCCCACCCCCACCCCCACCCCCACCCCTTCCCTACGAGGCCCTCGGCCGAATTCTTGTCCTGGAAAATTTGTAGTTGTTGTCTCATAAGATAATGCAGTGCGTACAGCGCAGCCATGACAGAGAGAGACGAGGGTGACAGGGCGGGATGAGACAGACAGCCCGGTATCACAATGGCCGCCAATTACATGGAGCATCTGGACCTTTCCTCTCCTCTCTGCTGTGTTTCTGCCCTCCCTCCCCTCCCCTCCCCTCCCCTCCCCTGCACCTCGAGACGTCACCGCGAGGAGCACAGCACAGCGTACAACCATCTCCTTTAGTCGTTCCCACGCCGGGCCGTACTCCTTGTCGGCATGGTCATGAAACTGACCTCGAAATCCTCCGGGCCCTGCCTCCGGGCCCTCCCTCGTGAAGCGCCAGTCTCTTGTTTCATTTAGATTGAGTTGATTATCACAAGAGCCCAGAGGTTAGAGTCGCCCGTACGCGATATGGCAGCACGACGAGAATTTTGCGGAAGTGAAGTTGTAACAAAAAATCTCATTGGACGTTGATGTAAAGCGGGCGGCGTGCTGCGTGCAGACCAGGCAGGGTACACCCTGCGGTCGACGCCCCGATTTAAATCGCCTGTTCTCCATTACCGGGGCCGGATTAAATACCTCGCCGCGCCGCGCCGCGCCACGCCACGCCACGCCACGCCACGCCACGCCACGCCGCACCGTGCTGCCAAGTCACGCACAATCACGTTAATTATAATGCGTGGCCGTGAGGAACTCTCGCCCTCATTAGGGATAGGGTGCGGAAAAGTAGGACGCCACGCTCCTGCCCACCGTAGGGCGTTCCGCCCCGCCCCGCCCCGCTGCTTGTGTTGGAATGTTAGCAACATGATACTCTAAATACTCGCTGGCCTCATGCCTTTGTTCTGCCAGTCAGTGGTATAATGTGGGGATAGCAGCGCTGGGTGCGTGTTGGGGTGGTGCGGGGTGGGGTGGGGTGGGGTGGGGTGGGGTGGGGTGGGGTGGGGTGGGTGCATTGAGGGCGGGGCGAGTCGGCTCAGGTAAACTTACCGACTTTAATGATATTTCTGCTAGCGCGTGTGAAGGGCCGCGTGTAGTACTACGTGTGTGCTGAAAAATTACTGGAATGAGATTTTTTTTTCGTGCGTGGTATGATTGAGCACAACGGAGCACGCAGGTTAGTCCCCCATGCTGGCGGTGTTTCGCGAGAGCGTGTGCCGGACGTGCTGTCCAGGTGCTGTCCAGGTGCTGTCCAGGTGCTGTCCAGGTGCTGTCCAGGTGCTGTCCAGGTGCTATCCAGGTGCTGTCCAGGTGCTGTCCAGGTGCTGTCCAGGTATCTGTCCAGGTGCTGTCCAGGTGCTGTCCAGGTGCTGTCCAGGTGCTGTCCAGGCACCTGTCTGACCCTCACTTTCACTGCGCTCCAGGATTGAGATTGAGACGCAGTTCGAGCAGTTTCAACCCAGCGCAGCTCCAGAACACAAGCACCCAGAATCTGGGGCAACCCGGTTCAGAAAAAGCGCTCAGAAACCAAGGCCAAGAAATATTTATAGGGTTTATTTTGAGACCTGTTTTAAAATTATCAGGAAGTTACAAAACAGGTTTTGTGGTAAGTCTCAAAATGTCCCACAAAATTATTATTTTTACCCTTGATTTTTGGGTTGCGCTGCACCGGAATAAGGGTTTTTGTATTTCTGTGTACGTATGGCCTATCACTGCCCTGCCCTGCCCTGCCCCAGACCATGCAGCATCCTGAGATTGATAAGCTCTGGTGACGGGGGAATAAGAGTGGTGGGAGGCGAGGGGAAGAATTCGCCCCCGACTCCTCATTGTTGACTGAAATTGAATTTGGTACATATCTCTGCGGTTAGATGATTTTGTTGCTAATGACTGACTCGCCCAAGAGGAGGGGAGGTGGAGGGGAGCTCCTGCTTTACGTATAGGGGAGGACAGTGGTGGGGTGAGGGCCACATAGGACCTGACGCAGCTCCACAGAGGCCCGCACGCTCTGAAAATCGGGAATCATTCTGAAATCACTGACAGTGGCGACATTCCGGAGCAGAGTACAGCACGGCACGGCGCGGCACACCCCGAGAGGGAGGCGGTGGGGGCGGGGGTGGGACGCACCGGAACCATGCAGTAGTGATAAGCGGCTCGGCCCGCCCCCCACGAGGGGTGGGACCGGGGGGAGGGGGGGATGCAGAGGAGATATCAAGCGCTTGGACTGCGTTTGCCTCGTCAAGCATTCTACGGGTTGCCAGCCTGGAGCGGCGTGCATTCAGTTCAGTCGCGTCGTCCCGGGTCCAGGTCCTATAGTCACAGCCCATGCCTTATCTCACTGTTAAAACCTTACAAAAATTTTCAAGTATAAGTCATACAAAGCATAATTCTTAGTAATACGAAGAAAACTAAGAAAATCCTACGTTCTTAGGTAGAAAATTCTCCGTAAGCTTACGTATGCTTAAAATCCTTCGTAATACGAAGAAAATTCTTCGTAAGACGAAGAAATCCTATGCAAGGTTTTATTAGTGCTGATCACCCAGTTGTAAAATCCAGCCTCAATTTCCAGGTGGTTTTGGGGAAACCCAGCTGTTTTTGAAGATTCCAGGTGTAAA
>CABIKL010002566.1:0-12371 GCA_902196195.1 Aptinothrips rufus
TGCCCCCCCCCCCCCCTTTGGAACCTCGCCTGGTGTATCAATGCGACAGAGTATTAAAAAGATGGCCTGAAGCGAAAGTAAGAAGAACAAAACGCCTTTTTCTTGCTGGCCTATCGGTAGTGAGGAGGAGGGGGGAGCAGAGTAACATCCACTTTCTCTTGAGTACTTGAGCCATTTTGTTCTTCTTACTTCCGCTTCAAGCCTTCTTTGTAGTATCGTATTGAGTACAGCGAGACGGTACAGGGTGGTAGGCGCCGCTAACATCCCCGTGACAGCTGCAGTCTCACCTGTCCCGCTCAGGTGCGGCTCGTCGCGGTGTTTGGGCACACTCTGCGCCTTGCTAGCTGTCAGCATTGTCTATAGTACCCGTCTGGGGTCGTTGGGGTCGTGCCCTGCCGCCCTGCCCAGTAGTCCCGTCCCTTGAGAGGCTGGAGGAGAGGAAACTTGCTCGGAGTGTGGCTCCGGGTCACGTTTCGAGAGGACATGCCATCGCGCTCGCGGTACCCCCCCCCCCCCCCCCCCCCCCCCCCCCCCCCCCCCCTCAATTCAACGCGAATCACAGACAGAATGCGTCCGCGGAGAAACATGAGGTGCACGCCACATTTCAAGTGAAGTAAAGACAGTCGAAGCGTGCGCAAAGCAAAATGAGCTTCAAATGATGTAATATGTTATCTGAAACATCGGCATCTGCCGTTCACCACGCGTTTGTTATATTCTGCTGGAGATACTGACCAAGTACTTTGCGTTACAACAATAATAATAATTGAGAATCTCGTCAAAATTTAGCAGTTATTTTACGTGTTAATTTTAATGTCGCACCTAATGCTTCTTTTTTAGATATGTAAAGTCGGTTCCATAATTCGAATTTTTTACTTGTGCACAATGGGAGGGCGTAAGGCGTTCCTCATTTTAAGAATGAAATAACGAAAGGCAGTTTGGCTCCTTTCCATTGTTTGCTCGGAGTTCTTGAGTAAATTAGTGTTCCCAGCACGAGTGCAGGATCGCCTTTGCAGTGTACGACAAGTGTGGTCCAGATATGTCTGCGGTAAGCAAAGTGATGGCTCCGAGGACATGAACCTCAACATTGGCACGCCTTGTTCCTATGCCACTCCCGGCGAAGGGTCTCCGCAAGCTTGGCACATAGCCATCGTTCTGTGTCGTCGGACGTGTCTCAAGGAAGGGCAGGAAGGGACAAGCAGTGTGCCTCTTATTCAAAGGGACCGCAGTAGTTACAGTTGGGTTCGAATTCGAAAGCGATGAGAATAAGAATGAATGTTCGTTGCCGTTTCCTTTTCGTTTCTACGCCCTGACACGTGTCGGTCTGCCGAACGATAGTAGGAACATTATCGTTGAGCTGAGGTACCTCACAGGTGCGTGTAGTAGATGGGGGAAAAAAGAACCTGCCAGTGCGCGGTTCACTGAACACGGGGTGTTGCGCGAGGTAGGGTGTTGGGCATTCCAATGAACAGCGAGACCGGAAACAAGAAAAACAAATCCACACGGGGAGCGGCGGAGCGGGGTACTACCGCTGCAGCTCCTCGCTCCCCCGCTCGCCGTGCCGTTTTGTTCTTCGTATTTCCGGTCTGGCCGTGCATTGGAGTGCCCTATTCCAAAGATGCCTCAAGCGGAAGTAAGAAGAACAAGCCGAAGTATACGAACAAGGGCAACAGGTGAGCCGGTCGTCCACCACTTCCTCTTAACATCCTCACCCTTTTCCCTTATTAGCATACTTTGGCTGGTTCTACGGACTTCCGCTTCAGGCGTCGTTGGAATATTTTATTTCCTTTACCTTTACCTTTAAAAGTTCGATGACTTCCCTCATCACACTTCACTACAATTCAGTTGAAATGCGATTGTATGCTAATCATACCATTACAGAAGTAAAACTTGCGCTCACACATTGGGGTAACTTCGAGCGCTCAACACTTTTAGCTGTGTTGTGCTGATCACCACATCAAAAGTGTTGTGGGCGGTTCATCTCGCCTCTAAGCGCACAGTTACCCTTGGTGGGTCGCATATTTATTCCAATCGCGCGCTTCAGTGTTATTTTCACCGCATTTTATCACTGTTCCTATGGAAGATTTATTTCGGGACGACGTCTTCAATGTTATCGGCGATTTGTTTGCGGGAGCTGTTTGCCCACACCCGCCAGCGGTCGGGCGCTGCCTCGGGCGCTGCCCACCCACCCATGTCCATACAAGGGTGGATCGTAAGCAAACGAGTCGAGGTTTACCTGCTCCCGGGAGCAGGGAGGGGCAGAACAGGGTCACGCTGTCGCCATGACAACCGCATGTCACCCAAGAGTTGAGCACCTTGTTGAGTGCTCTTCTCGGTACGAGGAAAGCTTTCAATTCAACCCGGTTATGCCTCACACCCTTCAGATTTCGCATTTGTAATATTATCCGGGGAGCTGCCCGGGCCTACCGCTGCTATTTTTATTTTTTATTTTTGAAAACGCGTGGCGACTGGCCCAGTATTTAAGGACTATCACATTTGGCCTCTCTTCAAAATCCCGTCTGCTAACAGTCCGAAAGCCCAGCAGGAAACGCATCTGCTTCGAATATGAGTCAAATATAGATTTTCCAGCTTTCCAGATTTGCCATTCATCGGTCAATATTTTCAGGCCCTCTCGTCCGCCATAAAGTTGAAAATACAAGCTGAAAACATTCAAGTTGCCGAATTTTCCTCGCAAATAAAACAAAGAAACCACATTTCAGTAATCACGAACACAACAAATCTCTCCTTCCACATCCAATTGATGAGAGTGCTTAAGAGTTGCAAAGCAAAGAGGAGATGAGAGACAGAGAGTTCGAGCGCAGGCCTCAGAGGGAGTGGTTGCCGGCCCCCATCGTTTCAAACTGTTTGTTGAAGGAGCTGCTTGACGGACGTCTCCCGTCATTCGAACATGCGCTGCAGTCTGCTTCGAGTTCTGAATCACTTTTTTGGAAGCAAGGCTGGCGCTGTTGTAAAGTTAAATTGCAGCGCACCTAAAATGTGCGGGAGAAGAGGAAGATGGATTTGATTGATTGCTTTGTTGGCCATTATGCTTCTTCGCTATTTGCTTCCGAAGGTGGAAACCAGATCGGCTGTCGCAGACCAGGTTCCAGTGCGGATGTCGCCCCCCTCCCCCTCCTCCTCCCCCGCCTCTTTCCCTTCACTCTCGGACTCATATTGACATTTTGTCAATGTAATGTTAGAAGTTTAAGCAACAATAATACTTACTTTTCCATTCCTACGTACTACTGACAAATTTTTTCGTATGTTACTAACTATTCCACGAATAGTTAGTTGTTTACTATCAAAATTGTCCATAATAACGAACAAAATAGTCATTAGCTACTACTGCATAAGATAGTCAAAGAAGAGAAAATAGTAAATAAGAGTCTGAGAGTGTTCCCCTTACTGAATGTTCTCAGTTACAGTGTAGGCGATACAGGCTAGCTTTGCAAAGCCATTCGTTTCCGCGTCTGCTTTCCATTGTGGCCGCCAGGGCGCGCCGCTGCCAAGAAGCAGCCCCTCTTCCTGCTAACCTCGTGCCGCGCCGTGCTGGACCCCAGTCCTTGACGCATCCCTCGAACACTGGCTGGCACCTTGCCAGCGCCGCCAGGCTGGGGCGAACAGCTTTACCGAGATGCGCATCGACTTTACACCAGTTTTGGAACTCTAATAATTTTAACTCTAAATTTTAACTCTAAATTTTAACGCACTTTTGAATGGTACTATTCATAGTACGGCAGATCAAGAATGAGTTCAAGTGATGTTCAAGGTGTCTAGCGAATTGCAAAAACTTGAAGTATCAGGGAAATTTTGCGCTTCGGAAGTGTCAGGAAAATATCGGGAAATTCTGTAAAATATGACTTTTTACCTTGAAAAGTTTAGAAACTGCGTGTTCGCACCATGATTTAATCAAATCTGAATTCAAAAAACGTGCAATTTCCTGTGCGCTTCGCTCGCAGTTGAATCTTCACTGTAAAGTGTGGACCGTTTTTAGGGACAATTAAATCATCGCAAGGAAAAAACCACTGGCTTTAGGCTCACTTCGCTCGCGTATATTTCTAATTTGGACGCGGAATTTTGTCAAAACTCGCTCGCTAAATGAAAGTAATTTGGTGATCAGTGCGGTCGGTGGGCAGGCCTTAGCTGACTGGATAGAGTCTGACGTTCTAAAAACACCACAAAACCCCTTAGATACTTAATCCTGTGCGACGACTTGTGTTCGCAGTCATCTTGATGAAGAAATGCCTCGTCGAACGTGGCCAACAGAGCACATGAATGTGAATGTCGGTGACGGAAAGTAACGAAAAAAACTATCAAATAGAACTATTAGTCATTTGAAAAAATTCGATCCTTTCGAGTATTGCTGTAGAATCCAAGTCAGCAGCGTTGATGCGGTGCAACGTGCACCTGCTGGTCGCCGGTTTAGCTACAGTCGTTTCCCGTACTGCCTCGTCAAGTTTCCTGGCAGTGAACTCTGCGAGCTTCGTGACGTTTATGAGCAATAAAGCCGCCCTCCCTCGCTTCCAGTGTTAAGTGACTTCCGACGGTTTGGCCAAAATAATAACGACGAAATAGAAAAATAGGAGTTTCATATAGCGCAATACGCTGGAGCGAGGTGAACGTAGACGCGTACGAGTTTACAAAAAGAAGAAACGTTTACTAATTATTGGGTTTTCTTGCAAGCATGTCCTCAATGTCTGCTTTCAGAGTTGATATTTAATGTGAATTGGAAACAATGAGTAGAGACTACTGACTTCTGTGTGAAACGGTTTGTCCAGCGGTGACTCGGAGTTTGATGCGACGAGACAACTAACTATTCAACATTCTAGCACACGTCCAACTACTGTCTCCCGCACTTCCTGCTCACTTCTCCCTCCTCCTGCCGCGACGGGGCTAACGGGAGCAGCGTGCGAAGGGTTGGCGGGGAGAGAAATAAGTTGGGAACTAGTTGTGGCAAGAACAGTCTGACAGCTCTATTATTGAGCCATTCAGGGGGGTGGAACCATTCTTAAGGTCGTTTCATACACCTCCGCCTACTGGAATTGGTGTGAGGAAGGGAGGAATTAAGGTGATTTGAAACGGGTGCTAACCACGCTTTAAAAATAAGTTCTTTGTTTTATCATGCTCGTTATTTTTCGAGGTTATGTAAATACTGTGAAAATTGCTCAAAACATCGTAGCCAAGCAATTTCATTTTCACCTTGCTCATTTCTTGCAATTCTTTTGAATCTCCTTGCGGGTACACCATTTCCATTGTGAATGTGAGTTAGCTCGCTATAGGTCCGGAAATCAGAGGATAATATAAGTGACCCCCTTCGTTTTGGGTTACTGGGTCACGGAAACGCGTTTCAATTCTTACAGCCTTCGTCTTCTTATGTCACCCCGTGTTATTTCTGCCGGAGCTCTGAAAGACCTGTGTTCCTCACATTTCATTTTCATACTGTTGCTTTTCCATATATGACTTCACCCCAGGGGCAGATCACTCGAGTGAACCCTGTAGCTTCCAGACTTCACGGACTTCCATTAGACTTCCCTCAGCAACGCCTTAAATGAAGGCAATTATATCTATACCTATACCTAACCCCTGAAATTATGCAAAAGCTGTACTTTCGCACTCTGGATCCAAGGACTGACAGAAATTTGTACACCGGACTTGCAAAGTGATCTGCCCATCCACGTCGCCCGGCCGATATCCTTCTGAGAGCTCGTAGAGTTGTACTCACCGTGAATTTCAAAACTCCAACCGCGGCTTTCACACTGCTGGGTGTAGTGCGTAGCATGTATGACGACGGGGGAAAATAATTATAGCTAAAAGCAAGCCTTGGGCGCGCCGCCACCCAGCAGATGTGTCTGCAGGGAAATAAGCGAGCGCCCTATGGCTGCCGAGGGAGGAGGCCTTCGTGTTGCCGCGTACTCTGGAAAACTAAATACCAAACTCTTTTTGAAGTGCGTTGATTAACATTGCGTTGAAGTGTGTTTACGTAGAAACGTACCTGATCGAGCAAGGTTGATCAGCATACACTGTCAATGAACGTTGATGTAATATGTAATCCAAGGTAATCCGCAGCAATCATGTCTGGCACCTGCCAGGAATGTTTCATGAAATTAGCATTGTTTACGAATTTTGATTCAACATTGCTGGGCAACGTTGATGAAAACAAAAGACTCCCAGAGTAAAACGGACAGTCACACAAATTTTATTTACACTTGTATTCATGTTTACCTAAATTGCAATGTAATTAGAACGCGTCATGTTCTGTTATCCGAAAAGTCCAGAATTCCGGTAAATTTAAGTAGGCTGAAGTGATTTCTTCATTATTAGACTAAATTTCTTTGCTCAGGTGGATAAAATATCTACTTTCAAATTTCATTCAATATATTGTACGTTCGTGCAGTTCATGCGGGATCTAAAAATCGGCGTAATTGTGCCAGGGGGACGCATGTCTTGGAGGAATCTCGCGTGAATTATGCTTAAACAAGTTAGGCCCGTGAGACATGGTGCTGAGTAACGAGCAGCAGGCCGGGCTGAGGCCGTGAGGTCGGGCTGAGGCCGGGTGACCGCGGAGCACAGCCTCGCCGCCTCATCTGCACGGCCATTAGTTAGCTCGGCGCGGCCCGAGCGTCGCTTGACAGTGACGAGACAATGAATATTTCATCGCGCGGGACCCAGCCAGGAGGTGCAGAGATAAAAGTATTTGGTTTTTCCCCTCCTTTAAATTTATGGTTTCGTTGTTTGTTTCATACCAAATTGGGTTTAACTTACTAATTACTCGGTCTGGTCACATGCACTGCTGCCCTAAATGTACCACCACGCAGAAATAAGAAATATATATGAACTACACTTGAAGTATCTAGCAGTTGTCATCCTTCAGGTGTGTAGTTACTGCTTGGAGTAGGACAACCTACACGGTAAAAACAATGTCTGTTTTTCCAAGGATTTTTGTACTTATTCCTAGGAGAGGCGGATGATTCCTTGGAATCCAAGGCAACTGCCTTGAAATTCAAGTGAAGATTCCTTGGAAACCAAGGCATTTTCCTTGAATTCCAAGGAATTATCCGCCTAACTATAAGACTCTTGGAAAACAAGACATTGTTTATACCGTGTAGTCCAAGGTTACCGTATACACTTGAAGGGCTGGCGCCTATGCTGCTCCGTGGAACAACATCACTTCAAATGTATAGCAATTAATTACACATCTGAAGTGCATAGCACCCGCTACACAATTCAGGTGTATAGTTCCTATACGTTTCTTCCTGCAGTCCATTTTCGACCTACCCATCTAAGACGTATATTTGAATGATTTGCGCGGTCCGATCGTGCTTTTAGTGGTTTCGTTGAATGGAAGGTGTTGTCATCATCCAGTGAAATTTGCAGGTGTCTAAAGGAGTACGAGCCTGTATTTTTCGTACTTCGAAACGAGGTCCCCGCTAAGGTATTGTATCGGTACTTCAGAGGGATGTCGGTTGAAACCACGCTCAAGACCTTGCCACCGCATCTTACTTTTTCGCTTTTGGGGGACGAAGGGTTAATCATAGGAAAATTGAATTCCTCACTGCGACACATTATTTTCTCTACGCCGTGGGGAAATCACGAACCGAACCCAGATTGAGGATGTGCCTCACCATCTGACGGCAGGGTGGCCGCCTCAGCGCTGTTTTGTATCGTTTTGGCGCAGACTTTATTACTAGCGCGAAAAGAAAGTTTCGCTTCAGCTTAACTGACTCGTCTGTCAGCGGATCTAACCCTTCCTTCCTCAGCTATTGTCCATCGCCAGCTCCCCGCAATGGCAGCTTTGTGAGTGGGGATGCAGCGTGCGGGGTTGGGCGGGACCGGCCGGGGTCGAAGCGTTGGAGGGGTCAGGGTCGGGGGCTGCTTCCTGTCCATGCCCTTCAGTATTTTATTGTTTTCGTGATTTTGTCGATGCCGAGCGGGCGAGTGCAGGCGGTGAAAAAGGAAAGAATAGTATATATTAGTATAGAAGAGTATAGAAGAAGTAGAATAGTATATACCCCATTTTCCGTACATTTCTGTAGTAAAGTAAGGACTTTTCTAAGGTATATTTTTGATGGTCCCGAGTTAGGTTCGTTGGAAGAAGATCTGGCCCTTGATGAATGCTCAGAGCGGCATTTTCACGTCAACCGCGACAGCAGACGAAATCGTCACACAGGAAAAACTGCGGCTTCTTGCCAACGGGCGCTGGTGGGGTGCGATATGTGGACAGAGGGTGGAGTAGCTACTCGAAATGATGATTAGGTTAATGTTAATAAGGATACTTGCCTGCATACTTATTGTATCAAAAATAGGGTCCAAAGAATAATGAACCAACAGTCCACCTGACGTGCGCTTTGCACACTTCATTGTAGATGTGCTTTCTTTCTATTTATAATTTCAAGGGACAACTCAGTTATGATTACAGGAAATTTGCACTAAATTGTACTTTTTTGTGGACTATTTGTGCATAACAAAGCATTATATTAGCTTTGTCCTTGATGTTTCTACGCAAAACTGTGATAGGCTTCTGAACTTCTGTGTGCGTGCATAACTAATCACAATTTTATGCATAAGAGTACAGACACAAATTATCCGTAACTGCGCACAAATTTATCTACAATTTAGTAGAAAGTAGTACTTTAGCAAACAATTGGGAGAAAATTGTGATGAGATACGGACAATTTTGTGCATAGTTATGCGTGCTGACGGAAGCGATTATTGACTCACAAAACTGTCCGCCTAGATTTAGTGTGCGCGCCGTGCGGTGTGCGCCGTGCGGGTGGGCAACACATGCGACCTGGGTGCAGGCTGGACGAGCCTGTCGCGGAGTGCGGGGGCTCCCCGACCTTGACCTGCGTTCACACTGGGAAGCTGAAGACCACGGGAAGCGCAGAAAAAAAGGTTCAAATCTGGAAATGTGATTTCCTTCGCCGATTCCAAGATGGCGCTGCCTGTGACGCCGTGCCGCCGCTCTCTTCCGAATATCAATGAGGCGTCAGCAGGCACTACGCGCACCGCAAACTTTCGCGGGGATTTAAAAAGAAAATGCCGAAGGAGCCGGAAACAGGGAAAGAATCGATTCGCCTAGCCATAGCCGTGCGACAATTCTCACTCCAACCCAGTCCTTTTCTCAACTTCTGACGTCTCCTATTAGAAGATGGCCTAGCGACAATAACTTTGCGTCGAAATGTTCGGACGGTGGGATTGATAGATACTCAGATACGTCCTTCAGTCTACAATAATTTATAAAACATACACGAGTTGAGTTCGTGTGTTAACCTGGGTCTCTTGTTGTGTTAGTCGTGTTATTTTTGGCCCTGTTTTACTAGTTACCCTACACGCATTGTAAACTTCTCTTAGACCTGAGTTGCACCTGCCTCAGCCCTACCCCACAGAGTGCACATCATGTGCAGGCTAAAAAAAAAAACTTTTGGCATTTAAATTAGTTACAGGATATTCGTATGGTAAGCAACATGTTTTTTGATAGCGACAGCTAGCAGCATCCCGTTATTATAGTCCCTGATAGTACTTTCGTCCTGTTTAAACACACTGGATCTCATTCAAACGCTTCTAGGACCACAGTTCGAATCCATTTCTCCCGATGATTTTCATTGTGGTTACGCTCAACGTTTGTAGAAGTCAGAAAAATCCATGCTTACTTCAGGGATTTGTCAGTAATGTGTCAGGGAATCTGAAAACCGTGCTTGTATAACAGCTTTGGACAACGTAATATGAGTAGATATCGGAAAGAGAAGTCTTGTGAGCCAGTTCGCTCTGTTGTTATCGAACCAAGTTTTAGCTAGGACGTCAAAAAAGTGCAGGGTCCTCAGAGAAGCAAAATTAATGAGATGTTTCCTCTATTCAGTACCTTCGATAATGAATGTTTCAAAGATGTGTTTGAAATTTCCCTCAATTATTAATAATGGGCAAACACAATTCTTATTGCTTCGGCATCGTCCTTTGAATCAATGCAGACAGGCATCACAAAGACTCCCTTTACTCCTCCAAGGACGTAATGACGTCAGTTTAATTCGAACCGCAGGCGACAGTGGATGGTGTCTCTGAGACTCAACTTAAGGGACAATTTAAATAGATTTTCATCAAACTCTAAACAGAAACCAGTAGTTCAAAAACAGCCTTCTTTGAGAATCCTCATTACATTTTCGTCCTGCACGTCCTGTGCCGACTGCGGTTACATCATGCTTTCGTGCATGAGATTGGCCGCATTAACTTGAACTCGCACTGCCATTTTCTTACAGACGAGGATTGTAAGTTATACATACAATCCTCGTCTGTAATACGCAGCCGTAATACATACGCCCTGTCCTCTGTATTATATACAGTCGGGAAGTAGACGTGCCCGTGGTGCAAGGCTGGTGGCTCTACCTCGATCATGAACATCATAGCACTACTATGACCGCCATACTTGGAGTGCGATGGGAACTGCACTACAATTTGGTATCACGACATTAAGTACTGCCTAATCCATAAGTTCCTTAAATAGTCGAGTTTTATACCGAAACATTTCAAGTACATTTTGGCCTGAATCAAGTTCTTCTATTGGAATTAATCCGTTTTGAACTGAAGCAAATACAAAATTATTTTCAGCTAGCGCAGTTGTCTCGACTCAGGCTTCAAATTTATTGAAGCAAGTCCATTTTCAAGTGCGGCACAGCACTTGATTCGAGAAGCCACTCTTCTGGGAGTGCCGAACACTGATAGTTTACGCTGTTAACAGGCCTCAAATGGGGCATATCCTGTGAATAGTGTCGTCATCGCCGGCTAACAACCAATTCCCGCCGGCCGGTCAGTGGCACCCAACCCGCCGCCGAGCCGAGCCGAGCCGAGCCGAACCGAGCCGAGCCGAGCCGAGCCTCGTGGACCGGTTCACGTAAGAAGAAAGCCGCCGTCACTTTCATGGCGCGTGCATCGCAGGACTTAGCGTGTCGGGAAACCGTCACCATAACCCGCACAATAAATTGTGGATGTACATTTTTCTCCATAACTCTGGGGACAATGCAACTGTGATTAAAGGAAACTTGTACTAAATTGTATTTTCTTAGGGACTATTTTGTGCATAACAAACCAATATCGTACCTGTGTGGTTGATTTCTGCACTAGATTGTGATTGTAGTTTGTACTGTGTCGATGCATAACTAGCAATCACAATGTTATGCATAAGAGTACAGACACAAATCGTCCGTAGCTACGCACAAATTGGTCTGCAATGTAGCACAATACAGTAGTTCAGCTAAAGCTTTGGAGAACATTGTCATGATACACAGACAATTTTGTACATATTTGTGCTTGTTCAGGCATTGAAGTGATTACTGAAGCACAAAATTGTCCTTCTAAAATAAGTCTCTATTCCCATCATGGTGGCTGGATCACCAATCCAATGGGGCTAAGCTAAGTCATTGGTTCAATGGGGCTAAGCTAAGTCATTGGTTCAATGGGGCTAAGCTAAGTCATTGGTTCAATGGGGCTAAGCTAAGTCATTGGTTCAATGGGGCTAAGCTAAGTCATTGGTTCAATGGGGCTAAGCTAAGTCATTGGTTCAATTGGGCTAAGCTAAGTCATTGGTTCAATGGGGCTAAGCTAAGTCATTGGTTCAATGGGGCTAAGCTAAGTCATTGGTTCAATTGGGCTAAGCTAAGTCATTGGTTCAATGGGGCTAAGCTAAGTCATTGGTTCAATGGGGCTAAGCTAAGTCATTGGTTCAATTGGGCTAAGCTAAGTCATTGGTTCAATGGGGCTAAGCTAAGTCATTGGTTCAATGGGGCTAAGCTAAGTCATTGGTTCAATTGGGCTAAGCTAAGTCATTGGTTCAATGGGGCTAAGCTAAGTCATTGGTTCAATGGGGCTAAGCTAAGTCATTGGTTCAATGGGGCTAAGCTAAGTCATTGGTCCATTCATTATCATCATTGGTCCATTCAAAGATATTACAGTCACTCAGGAACTCGAAAGTAAATTTAAATAAACACATCCGAGAGACGATCGGTGAATATCGACGGCGAGCTCCTCGTTTCAGATTCCCACACTGGCCTTGAATTTCAAAACCAACCAACCAAAACAACCATGGTATGGTGCACTGTTCGCTGTGCTACTGGATTGCCCAAGTTGGCACACGTCCATGTGACCGATACAGCCTGGCCTGGCGTGGCGTCGCGTAGCGTCGCGTAGCCCGCTGGTGGTGCATGACATTTTTCTTCCAGCCGCGTTCTGTCGGCCCCATCGGTTTGGCCAGGATCGCATTGTCCAGTCAGTGCGACTCGACTGCCGGCGCCTCTGAGTGGCTGCCCCTCTTCTCTCCCGCCTCTTCCCTTCGTCCTCCTCCCCTCCTCCTCCTCCTCCTCCTCCTCCTCCTCCTCCTCCTCCTCCTC
>CABIKL010002567.1:0-12367 GCA_902196195.1 Aptinothrips rufus
TTGAAGGGACTGGAAATTCAAGCACCCAAAGAAGAAAACTTACAGCATCCGCCAGGCTAAGATTGGAAATAATTCTCTGTTCTCCAAAGAGGTTCTTTACACGCTCTTCATCACTAATGTAATGACGCTGATTCTGGGCACTGGAGTTGGGTGTGTACAACTAACATGACAATTTAAGATATTTTGTATTAACTATCTTATTCCATGGGCTTTCCTTGTTTTTGTTCTTAGGGTGTGGCTGACTCGGAAGGGCCTTTTCATACCTCGAGTCAACCTGGAGTAAAAGAGAATGGATAATGGAGCTGGCGATTTGCTGATGTGATTGCGGCTGCTGTGATATGTCTCGTCAGGAGCGAAGTACTTCTTGCACATTTCTTTCTTCATCCTTTGTATTTTTAAAAATTAGTATCTTATATTTTGTTTTCTTTTTTCTGGAAAGAATGTGTGCAGTGGCCTTTTTCTCTTGTTTTTTTTTTGTTGCTTCAGCACACCAACAAAGCTTTTTTCCTTTGTTGCTTTAGCATACCAACAAAGTTTTTGGCATAATTCTAGGCATTTTCATTTTCTTTTGGAGTTCTGCCAAGCTTATCTTTCATTTTTGCTCTGTTGGTAAGTGAGGAAGAAAGCTGATCATAATGATAGAGGTTTCTTTTAAAAATATGCTTATCCTTTAATTTTAACTTAAGTGAAAAATAGAAACTGAATTAACTTAAGCATAATATTATTACCCTTGACTTCATTTGTTATTGTATAAATGCTTCATCAAAATTCAGTTTGAACACAGTAATAGGCAATGCATAGTCTACTGAACTGAACCTAGTCATGAATCTTTGATGAAGTTATTAAGATCCTCCGATGACATGACACATCACTTTGTTCAACAGTTAGGTAACTTGTAGCATATATAAAGTTCTTGTGTTTGAAATGTAAATATCCTACATTTATGGAGCCAAAGCTTACTAACAAGTCTGATTGCATTTTTGTCCACAGATAAAAATTGGTATGATACTAAAGAATGCATTTAATTCATGAGCTCGTTCCCTTTACTCTAAAACTTTTTTGTTCTCAGATATATGCTTCTTGCTTTAAGAAATCCAATATCGCAAACTTTAGTGTAAAAGTGTTCCCATATGGTTTCATTTATAAAATAATTCTCTTTATTAAAAAATAATAATATAACATTCCTTAGATTTTTGTAGCCATTATAAGTAAGAATGTGATGTAGCAAAAATTCTTCGGAAATGCAAAGATGATAAGTTCCATGTGATGTATGTATTGCTTGCAGACCATTATCACTTACTGCATTGGCATGTACGCTTTCTTTTTTGCTTGGCTCTAGGAATTTTTATAATGGGGGAGATTGTTAAGGATCATGACCATAAATGTAAAATGATCTTTATCTAAAAAAAAAAGACTGCAACTTTCCCTATTTCTTCAAGTACTTTTGCGAACAGGAATCCAAGTGAGTGAGTCCTTCTTTATGGATATGGACTTAAAATTGTGATTCCTGTTCATTTAATTTTTTACCTTTTGTATTTTAAAAATTTCCTCTTAAGGTATTGATTGTGCAATATTTTCAACTTTGATTTAATGTATTGCATCTTTGACTTTGGGTATCCTCTGTACGTTCTGCTTTGTATTTCCTTCTAATGATCTGGAGGAGACTAGTTGGTACAAAGGATCTCGTTTCTTGAAATGAGATGCTTTTAGAACTTAACAGTGCTCTTATTTTTTGAACATTGACGTGCTTACCAGGTACCAGAGGTAGTCAAATTTCTGATGCTTGCATTTCTGTCTGCAGGCAAGCAAACAAATAATGACAATGTGAATTATTTGTACAAGCATAGTCAATGATGAGTGTTAGTTGTATTCACATTCTTTGTATCTTAATCGTGTGTATTCAATCTCTCAATTGAATATTGTTGACGTGCCCTGTAAGAAAAATTTCTTACAAAACAATAAATTCCACACACATGTGCAATTTGACATCATACCATCAACATTATTATTGTAAGAGAGAAAGTAATAATGTTTTTGTACTATCATTCAAAATTTGTAAATGAAGAAAACTATGAATTTCTTGTTTTGTTGTAAGTTTTTCTATTGGTTTCGTTCACTAATGTAGATAAATTTTACTGTTCCATACCTTAACTTTTCTTTCCTTCCTGGTGGGATTATTTGAACCACCTAACAGTCTACCTACTTGCATGATATTTTACTTGCAATTATGGTTGATTTGCAGCTGGGAAGAGATGTGTGATACTGATACCTGCCTGGTTGATTTCGCACCACAGTGCACATACTCGGAGCACTAATTTCTGATTTTATCGTGTAAATGATCACAAACTAATAATGGTAAATAAAAGTTGGCATGGATCAAATTTATTTAACAAAATATTCCTCTTATTTGCTACTCAGTAAAAGTAGTACCTGAACAGCAATAACACTATGAAGGAGTTACAAAAGAGCTGCATTTAAAACGATCAAAACTAGTTAGATATATATATATACCTTGACTGATTCTCACGAACTTACAAGCAGCATTCTGGTTCTAGGAAGTTCCTTACATATGCGTGCACAGTATGCACCATCGATCCTTCAAAAATGAACGCAATCATGTTTTCTTCAACTCTCACCTTCCCATTGAGAGTTCACAATCTCTTGCACAGTGCTGTGATAAACACTCCTGCAATTAATATCGTGGAACAGCACCATTTTGTGATCTATTGCCACATTTGTGCATTCCCCCATAATACAAAAATACTATAGGAGGAAAGGGGGGAAGTTCTTGTGCACTTGAGCAAGAAAACTAAAATATTTAAATAAATACTGTACATACATTAAATCACCTTAAATATTGGACCTTAATACAATAGAAACATCACATTGTTATGTCACTGTGTGGAACTATGTTGCAAAATGGGCCGACATAACGTAAAGGGACACGGAAAGAATCATAGCCAACTTGTAATAAGACAAATTTGTAATACATTGTTAGTCGCGACAAAAGTAGTTTTGGTATTCTAATAAAAAGTACAATAGCCATCTATAAGAAACAATAGTTACTTCCTCTTCAAAGTAACCGTCTTCATCTCTGCACACTTTTGCATAAATTCATATTTCAGATCAATAAAAAATTCACAATATGTACACAACAATACATTGTATAGAATAGAAAATAATGTCAGACTGCTGGTTTACATTATTGTGAGCCAGCACTATCCAAAGTCATTGATAAAAAATATCTTGTTACAACAGCGTATCACAATTGCAAAATATCTTAAAATGAGATAACCAGAGCAAAAAATATTTTGTTCAAGTATGGATACATCCATAAACCACAGAGCAAAGCTGCAATGTGGGAGGGGTTACTTATACTTAATACTATTTATATGCAGCATCACATAAATTCGTGCAATGTTAAAGATTTTCTTAAAATTTCCAATACAAATTTTCCAATTGATTCACAACTACATTTCCACAACTTAGGAAGGAGGCACAAAAACATAACGATGAAAAGAGACATGCGTCATATTATGGACAACCTTAAAAAGATGTCAAACCCATAATGTAAGCATTATATATAAACACAATGGCATCAGTCTTGTTGTCCGTGTAATGCATAATCCATCACGGACTTCTGCACAACACAATAATAGCAAATTATAAGAAGTTAGTGAACCAAATTTAAAAAATATAACCATGACATCTCTTTCTTCTTTCGCAATCAAATCGAGTGATGTTTGATGTGAGGAACTCTACCTCGAAAACGAGTGGACTGCTTTATGTGACTCCATTTTGTCAAAGATTTACATTTCTATGTAATATTAAGTGCCATGACCATCTCCAGCGAAGTGAAAGCACATCATTGACAGACAAAGCAGTGGTGCCATAACAGAGCACACAAAACTTGCGGAAAATCCAAAGTACCAGAACCAACCAAATAAATGTCACAACTTGGAAAAAAACTGCTGTAAATTTAAATTTAAGGTAGTTTCTGAAAACAATTTAAAATTGAAGTTAGAGAGTAACTAAAACTTAATAACATTTGCAGCGAATGAGAAATGGGGTATAAACTTACCTGAGTAGGGTATAGATGTGCTCAATAGTGGCTGCTAACAGTAAAACTTTGAAGACACAGGCAGGGAGGTAATGATGAAGGAACAAAGTGCGATCCATTAAAAAAAAGGGTATGTAATGGATAAGATAGCCTGCCAGCAACACTTCTCCAATAGATACAAACTGATCCCATACTTTGTCTGGTAAATCATAGCAAGCTCGCCTCCTCCTCAATAAATACCACACCAGAAGAGCTGAGTAAAGCATTACACCAAAGGATCCAGACCACCAAACTGCTATGTTCCCCAGGAGATGAACCTGTGCCTGAAAATGAAATGAAACATATATGTGACATTATTACATATTTGCCAGTACAAAAGAAACAATTTTTCTTATACTCACATTGCTATCTCGGCTGACCCAATAAGCCACGCCTCTTGTGAGAAAAGGCCATTCCAATGGGTCACTGCTGTACATGTGATTTTGCACACTTTCTGTATTCGAAAACAGCATTTTGTACTGGAGTTCCAAAAATTTGTCCCAAAATGTAAGCTTAGTGGCTGTCATAGGGATCATTTCCGCATTGACAAGTTCCCTCTCTCTCTCCTTTTGATCTTCAGCTATATGTAGTATGGGAAACATACGCAAGAAATTGTAATACAGCGCACAGCGCATTTACACAACTGAAATTTCCATATCTTTGTTCATGTTAAAATGTTTCCAAATTTTAAGAATGGAAAATTTCAATGAGCTTTTCCAAAAAACATACACCAGGTAAAAACTGGAGAAAAACATTTTAAAGAAAATATGATGGGAAGAAGGTAGACCAGTGATAATAAAAATAAAAGATGCTCTGCTACAGTAAACAAAGGAAAATTCACCTTTGGTGTAACGATGTTCCTCAACATTCCATACAGTATCATCTTGTATTATGTGCTTATCAGTAACAACTTCGTGCTGATGAAAACCCCAATCTGGCAACTGCCGCCCGCTGAACTTGAGAGCTTGAGATGTGTTGACATGCACAAGGCGCACCTATTCATACAAAATAAATTCAAAACAAGTTTTTGTTGAACTATGGGCCAGTAAATTAGACCAAAATTAATACTTACTAAGGATCGGATAGCATGCCAAACATTCCCAGTTTGATCTTCATTGATAATTTCCACTTTCCACAGATTCTGGGCAGGCATTGACACATTATAATCAATGTAGCAGCTGACCTCCTGAAGAGCACAGACATTTCATTCAATAATAAATAAAAGCTATTGAAGCAAAACATTCAATAACAAAACAAGAAAAGTTTCACATAATAAGTCATACACAAAATTAAAGCCAAACTTCTAAAGTTTAAAACAATTTGTTACCTGATTGTGTGGAGACATTGCAGCAGCTACATCATGAGAGTTCAATGCACGACTTGTTATACCGTGGACAAGCTGGATGATATCTCCGTGATGAATAGCATCTACTGGTTCAGAAACCACCATGTCGTTACGATCAGGCCGTTTCACAATCCACCAGTTATTTACATCCTTGTAAAGGGAAAAATTAAAACTTGAGACACAACAAACCTAGCTATATTAACACTCTTCCATCAATTTAAATCATCTCTCGCATTACCTTGAAAGTGTAACATGTGACCTGTTGCTGGTGGGATGAGCCACGAGAATCACTGTAACGAATTGGGTAGACAGCATCATGGGAGTGGAGCCAGCACGGTCGTCCGTGAGTGTGGCGAAGTGTTATCTGAGATCCGTGGGCAACCTGCAGAGGCTGGCCATGAGTGATGGATGCCAAACCACCCTAGAGACATGAAAAAAAACCATGAGCACCGTGAACAAATGTCCTAATCTTCTCTTCTGCATCTCTGCGGAACTCACCTCAAGACTTGCTTGAAAAGCACTGGTCATAATAGTGTCATGAGGTCCAGCATGGTTCAAAATGGTTAGATGAACATAAAAGACTGTCAAGTACACAGCAGCAGGCACCGTGACAAGGACAGCCAGTCTGCCAGCAAGTTGCCGCAACAGGAAACTACCATGCACTTTACGATTGCCCAAGAGCGCCCAATAGTCTCTCGTTAGAATTCCTATACAGAGCACAAAAGTCAGTCCTCCAATATACTTGACACTGCGAAAGAAAAATTTTTGTAAGTCAAATCCATAATCTTGAGCTTCAGTGGTTGAAAGAGGGAATTAGAACTGACATTACCATAAACCGAGCGTCAGGAAGATGGAACCAAGAGAGAGCCACAGCCACCACCCCAAGGAATACGGGTCAGCCTGATATTTCCTGAATTTCAAAACACATAATAACCCAAGGAGTGAGAGGAGCAGAAGCATGGGCTCCATCAAAATAAATCTTGATTGTGTGAGAAGAGCATTATCTAAAATCAAAAACATTCTATTACATGAAAAAATAAACAGACAAGAGCAAATCAGCCACTGCAAAATAAAGACATACCGCACAACAGTAAAAAGCCAGCCAAGGCACCAGTCCACTGACTGAGACCAAGTTCAAGCATTAAATGGTATGCTGTAGGTAGGAGCAGAGCACCACTGATAGCTGGCACAAGTCGAAGAGCTACCACAGGAATGTTGGCAGGATATGGGCTTCCAATGCTGTCAAATTTGAAGTCACCTGAAGTGGAGATAAGGATTAATACAGATTCTAACACAAATAACGGAATCATAAAAACAAATAGTAATGACTAACCATCAAATCCAGCAAGATAAGCTGCAGTGGCAACTAATTGCTTGCCGAAAGGTGGGTGCTGGTCGAAGAAAAATATCCGTTTCATGTACATGCCGACAAACTTCCCATAGTGTAACTCATCAAACCTGTCAAATACAAAAGTAGCCAGTAATGTTCCGAAACAGTATCAAACAATTACAGCGCTACACCAGTAAAACTGAGGAAAGTACTTACACGATACTTCGAGGGTCCTCCAAATGATATAACCTCATCCCAAGTCCAATAAAAAAAAGGGTAACAGCAATACAATCCAACTCGATCTTAACTTTCAACCTACTGCTGCTCGAAATTTGATCCTCAAATGCTTTTCTATGGCCATGATGTATATTATTGGTCTGAAAGCAGTAAGTAAAGCAACATTAAGTTACTGAGGATTGATTATAGGAAGAGAAAACATCGACAAATAATGGAATTTTAGTAATTTTATATGAATTAATAAATAAACATGTAACTGAAATGAAAAGATAGGTGAAATACACACCGTGGGCTCATCCTTTTCTCTGTTATTTACAGGCTCCATGTTGAAACTGACACCATCACAATCACAGACGTTGCGCCGCGGAGCCGGGTCGAGGATTCAGGTGAGTGAGGAGGGGGAAGAAATAGGCTCAGGTAACGGGATCTGTCAAAGTCCCTCCCCTTCTCCTCTCGAGCCGGCTCCAGCTCCAGCCAGGTAAAAGGCCGCCAGGCCGCCGCCAGCCGCCAGGTAGGCGACCTCTCTCTCTCTCTCTCTCTCTCTCTCTCTCCCACCCATTCTCTTCTCTATCTCTACATCTCTACCGACCTGCCGAGGACCTGCGTGAGGCTAGGTTTGAGTTGATTGACCGTAGGGAGACCAAGGGAGAGGCTACTGATGTGAAAGTTTCTTCGTCAAATGAACTAATCTCGATTTCACGCCGAAAACCTGTTTCAGGGCAGTAATCATTCAAATTAATGTCGCATTCTAGAAACACTATTGTTTCTGCGTGATTTACCCATACTACTACACTGCCGAATTAAGTTCGAAAAAGTGAGGAGACGAGAAAGACCGCGCGGAGGGAAATCCAACGCATGCAAGAAAGGGCAGCGCAACAAAATCCCAAGAGACTTGTCTCAGAGCGGTCCAGTGCTTTTGAAGCTGCTTCTCGCAACGCAACTTAATCCGTTCGCCACATTGTTCAACCCCGACAATGGTACCATTCTATGGGCAACTACCCAAAACCATAGGAGAAGGAACCAGCAGTTGCCAGGCAACGGGAACGTAATGCTGGATTGCTATAAGTTTTCAGTCGCGTTGAGATCCAGGGCAGATCGTAGAAATGGAAGAACAAGAGCGTAAGTCCCCGGGGAGAACAAAGTCACGGCGGTGTACCATAATGACGTCACCGTGACGTCAAAATGGTACACCGCCGTGACCTCCGGGGGGAGGCGGGGGGTCAGATGCACGTCATCTTGATATCACGGTGACTAAGCTGTTCTCCTTGGGTCGTCGCTTACTCTGAAACATATCACAAAACTCAAATCTACCCAGTGAGAAGAGATCGAGTGGACATCGTTTAGAATCTGCCCACGATTTCTCACTGGGTAGGCCTATGGTTCTTAATTGTTCAGAGCAAGGTGGTTCAGAGGAGCCGAGGAAACACCCGTGCATTGGTGTATGATATGATAGTCGCGTGCGATTGCCCACGTTCAGGGGCCCGTACAAGGTGGTCACCGGGACGTCGACGTCCCCCGGTAATCATGTTGACGTCAAGATGACATCCCGGTGACCACCCCGTCGTTGTCGGGAGGATGATAAAAATTCTGACCACACTTCAGCTACGCCTTCATTTCCCTGCACTGTGGTCTTATGTATCATGACTTGTTCAGAGGGGCCAGCCAATGACCTGGAGAGAAGGATCATAGAAGCATTTGAGGTGTTCGACCATGCTCAAAATAAGAACATCGACGTTCGGGAAGTTGGCGCTGTCATAAGATCTCTCGGTAAGCAAATTCTGCTTTTACCAAATCATGAATAAAAGAAAATCACCTGACACAACTAGCTATCTGTTAATCAATCACAGGGTGTTGCCCAACGGAAGCCCAGCTGCAAGAGGTCCTCATGGAAGTGGAGGATCCAGACACTGGAAGTGTGTCACTTGACAAATTCCTGCCCTACATGGTTAATGTTATCACAGAATATCAGTGAGTTTCTAGTTTGGAACTTCCCTAGTTTGTCAGAAATATTAGACAAAATCAGTCAACATTCCATCTGCTCATAGAATGCAGCCAGCATCAGCTGAGGCTCTTCTCAGAGCTTTCCAAGTGATGGATCCCGAGAGGAAAGGTTACGTTTCAAAAGAAGTTCTGGTGAGAAATATGCTTGAGCTTGGAGAGCCTTTCAGCCAGGATGAGTTAGACGAGATGTTGACTGTGGCAGTCGACCCCGAGACAGGAACTGTACCTTATGAGTATTACATCAATCAGATCATGGTAAGAGACTTGTTTTACAAACAATGACATAAGAAATAAAAATATCTTCTCCAAGGAAATATACTATGAGAATGTCACAAAATTTGAATTAGCTCACATTTTTCAAATTAATATTGAATCAAAAATTTGCAATATACAAACTTTAGCTGATGCATCAAATTATTGCATCTGGAAGACAAAAGTTGATGGTGTATCTTACTTGCATAGGTGAGAGTGGAGCCCAATATATACTCACTGATCCCAGAAAAGAAGCAAGTTAAACGTAGGAAACTGGGGGGTAGCTTACTGGGTTTAGCTGAAAGCGCTGCAGCAGCTAAAACCCCAAACCTTCCGAAGCAGCCCTTCCTCTTCCCACATCAAAATATTTGAGATCTTATCAACAGAATAAAACATCGCTCTTCAAACAATTTTTTTTTATTGTTAAAATTAATAACAAATTTTAGAAATATCATATGTCTTCATTCCATTGGTAAGAATATCACAGCTTAGAAAATGTTGGTGGAGGACTCTTTGTAGCAACAGCCATTGCAGATTTCATAAAGTCCTCACTTTGCAGCATTGTCTGATTCCATGATGCCTAGAACAATAAAATCACCATTGATGTTTGTGCCTGTGCTTCCTATCTCATATCGATTTCTTAGACAGTGGTTTGAAAATAATGGTAAAAAGAAAAAAAGGAAATATTGTAACACAATGTTTTCTTTGCATTTTACAGGTCGATTAAAAACACTTACAATGTGCTCAAGGCCTTCATCTACGCTATGATCTCGTGAGTAAAGCAGGCTTTTTTTGGTCAACTGGACTGCAACTGGACTCTTTGCGGCAATAGTACTGGCCATTTCAAATGCAGATTTCATTAAACTGGAAACAAAAGGGTAGAGAATGTTAAATTTCACTTCCTTTCACAAACATAGAGATAGTCATAGTAAAATTTACCTCTCTTGGTTAGTAAAGACACCACTCACAAATCCACACTCCTTAGCTTCAGCTGCCGAAAATTTACGGGCTGTCAGAGCTAATTCATTGACTAAGCTACGACTTCCAATGGCTTTGGGAAGACGTTGGAGAGTGCCCACATCAGCAGCCAAACCTGAATAATCAAACCAAGATTACATAAAATATCCTACTTTCCATAATGTGGAATACCCTGGTAATCAATCATGATTCAGACAAATTAATTCATCACACTTACCCATGTCAACTTCTTTGATTTGGAAATAAGCATCAGAGCTGCATAAACGAATATCACTTGATGACACCATGTCAACACCACCTCCAATACAAGCTCCATGTATAGCAGAAATTACAGGTTTACGGCACTAGGAAGAGAGAATGAGTTAGGGATTCATCATTTTGAAGCCACAAAGAGAGGATTAGTAAAACTTCCACCTTTTCAATTGCTGTGAAGCTAGCTTGGTAGGATTTGATATGCTTGTACATGATCTGGCATCGCCGTGCAATGTCTTCCTGTCCTTCCAGGGCGGAGGCCATGGAGGAGACGTCAATAAAATCAAGGCCTGGAAAACACAAGAGCGTGTGTTAATCTTGTCATTCACTGATTTTATTTTCACTGAAGATTATGTGAGTTATGCGCAAGTACCTGCAGTAAATAAACGTCCAGAAGCAGACAGTACAACTACTCTACAATCCTTGTTTTCACTCAATTCCTCAAAGATCTGTCGTATTTCCCTGGGGATGAAATCAGACAATTTGAAACATACTTACTAGTAGTACCGGATGTGAGTCAAAGTACTGTATACTTACATCCACATTTTATGATTCAAAGCGTTTAACTGTTTTGGACGGTTCAGTTCCACATGAAATACAGAGGGAGAGTGGGCAGAAACTACTAGTGTCTCATATTGAGAGAACGAATTTGAGCTTGAACAATTCCGCTTCATCAAACTCATTCCTTAAAAATTTCAAATCAGTCAAACTTTGACATTTTGATGATCTAGGCAACAGGTATTTTGACATATTGTAGATTTATACTCACTACTCATGCTTTTGGCGGCAGGGATATAGCGTGACATGAATGTAAACATTTGGAAAATAAAAATTAAAACAGGTGAAAGTGAAGGCTTTCTAATATAAACAATCCCACGAGAAATGGTCTTGCGATGCTCTGTGGTTTCTAAGATGACCCTTGACCCCTCTTTCTCTTTAGCCCGGTCGTCACCTGCACAGAATTTCCACTAGCCAGGGCAAACAAGAAGAAGAGAGAAAAAAGTTTCGTCCAATCATCACCTACGAAATAAACGGTTCGGCTTGGTTTGGTTGGTCTGGCTTGGTCTGGCTTCAGAAAGAATGTAACTGATTGGTCGAAAATGGTGGCGTTTCTCGCATCTTGACTGAAATCCACCAATTACATTTTGATATCGTAGTTTGTTTTCCGGCATCGGCTGAACGCCGAGTAGCGATACGGTCAGCGAGAAAAGTTGGGAAGGCACCGCTACTGTTGGTTCCATGATTTTACTGTGTGGTATCTGTCGCTGATTGTCTCAAAATGTTGGGAGATTTGAACAAATTGAAAGTTGTGGAATTGAAAGCGGAGTTGGCAAGTCGTGGTTTGGATACCAAGGGTGTGAAAGCTGTCCTAGTTGACCGACTGAAAGCGGCTCTTGAGGAAGAAGGTGGAGGTAAATTCCTTGAATTTGTTCTCATTTATTTCCTTATAATTGCTGTATTCGTATTGTATTGCTCCGATCCCTTTGTTCGTTGTGTAATTTTTGTCTGAAGTCACTACCGCACTGTCATCTTACTAGTCTAAAATGCTTGGCGCGAACTACTAACTAGCGCTATTTCAATGTCGTGATAACTGGAGAAATTCCAGGTGTTCTCCTGTGCAGTCTTGCTAGATCTGCGAGAGCAATTTGTATCCCTTTGTTTCCTCGGTGCGCGTTACGTAGCAAGCTAACAGCTTCATTGAATTTAAGGTGGTTGTTATAGGTTATGTTTTAACCAAGTATCACTCCACCTCAGTCAGTAACCTCACTTTTGTATACAACTTTTAATATTTCATTCATTGTTGCTTTCTTTGTCATTTTTTTTTTTGCAACTTTCTATCTTCCAAATGTTACAAGTTTGCGCCTATTTGCAG
>CABIKL010002568.1:0-12367 GCA_902196195.1 Aptinothrips rufus
CCACATCCCTAAACGGGCAAAAAAAAAAAAAAAAATCACCATCGTGAACTTTGAAACTTCTCTTCCGTAAGTGTGAGGATAACGAGGACGCCTTGATAGCTTGATAGCAAATTTATGAAAACCACATAAATTGTATTTTTCTCAAGTCCAGATAGGTTTGAAAGCCTTACGGCGAGATGCATGCTTTACCTTTGCTATACGAATTAATTTTTTCGCCATGTTGAAATTGCCTTGGTGGTTCTGACCTATCTCAGCTATGATGAAGCATGGGCCAGTCGAAGTGATAGCCTTATCCGCATTAAAGCGGATATCTGTTGCTGGGTCCAACATGGGCTGATCTGTATAAAGAAAACACAGGAAAAATAATCTTTAACGAAAATGTTTCAATGATTTATGGAACTCTTGACATTCAGATGAGCGAGAGCGTGAGTGCGCCGTCCGCGTTTGATTTGAAATGAGTCTTCCCCCTCTTCATTATGCCGCCGGTTCTCCCTCCAGCATACCAACTGTCATTTTAAAACGACTTAGGGAGACAATCAATTTGTCGATGGAAGAAACTAGTTTTGTAACTTTAAAAGAGAATATTTTAAAATAAAACATCAGGTTTTCATTTAAAATACTCAAAAATTATTTTCATTCGAAAAATGAACTAAGCTTTTCACTTTAAGTGACGGCAACAATCACCGCCTTGTGACAATGGCGTGATTTTGAATCTGTTTGAAAATTTTAAACAGAACGTAATATTTTGGCGGTTGGTTGTATTGGTGGTTGTTGAAGGTGCCATTATTTTTCTCGAAGTGGTGAGTAATACGTGTTGGATTAAATTTATTGCGGTGTGGCAATTCTTTTCAAAGACAGTATCTAGCGTTCAAAGCAAGCAAATCTGGGAGTGGAGATTGTCGAGCTTTGGCTCGAGACATGATATTTAGAGGGCAAAAGTGATGATCCCGTGCCAGGACTCGACAGGGTCAAACAAAGACCAGCTAACCAAAATGTCATCGTCATCACTACCTGCTCGAGCAATTCATCCCAGAACATTCTACCAGTCAACTAATCTACCAGCCAAAGTCGCGAATTATGAGCTGCCAAAGTCACCGTATGATGTGGTGAAGCCGACTTGGTTGCGGTCCATCACTGAGGGCCCCACAGAGCTCTGGAAGGTGTTTAAAAAACAAGCTGATGCTCTCAAGTTCTCACGAGACCATGGCGAGGGGCTGATGACTTTTGCCTTTCAAGAAGGGGACGGCAGTAGGCTGTTTTTATCTGCTCACCCAGTGTCCTTTTGGTTTTGCGACAACAATCAGAGGCGCCCTGAAGAACGTCGCACGTATGAAGTGATTGGTGAAAATGCAGTTTGCAAGTTGTACTTTGACTTGGAATATGACACAGAATTTAACTGTGACCACAATGGAGTGGAGATGACGGATACTTTTATTAAAGTGGTCTCATTTTTTCTGAGAGAGGAGTTTAATGTGTCCTGTGACAGAACTTGTGTACTAGACATGGATTCGACCACAGATTCAAAATTTAGCAGACACCTGGTGTTTCAGCTACCCAAAACATACTTCCGGGACAACTACAATGCAGGCAATTTTGTGAAAATGGTTTGTGATAAGCTTAACATGTTAGTTCATTCTCAGTCATCCCTTCAAGATTTTTGTCTAAAGTGTAATGTGTTACCAAAAGCTATTGAGAATTTATTTGTCAATGATAAACATGGTATGACAAAATTATTCTGTGATGTGGCTGTGTACTCAAAAAATCGTCATTTCAGAATTTACAAGTCTACTAAATGGGGAAAGAATGCCCCATTGCTTGTCAGCAAAGAGAATGAATTCAAACCCAGCACAACAAGGAAGCAGCTACCAGAGCAACAGCTGTTCTTGGATTCTCTGATCACCTATGTGACGGATCAAGATCAAGAAATATCAATATTGGAGTTCGGAGCAAGTGAACGGAAGACTTACATGGTGAAGGACACATCAAAACTCCCTATTCGTCCCGTTATATCTGAGGAGGGAAATAAATCCCCCCAGCCAGTTGTGGATAGATTCATTGAAAGGGTGGTGTCTCCTGGACGAATTCGCCGGTCCATGTATTACTCTAGTTTAAACAAAATAATTTATGACATCTCTGGAAATCGATATTGCCATAACATTCAGAGGCAACACAAAAGTAATAATATATATTATGTTGTGGACATGAACTCTTTTATATTTTACCAAAAATGTCATGATCCTGATTGTGCTGGGTTCCATTCTGTTGAGAAAAAACTTCCAGCTGAAATTGTATTTTTTCTGGAGAATGAGGGTGATGTGGTGTTCGACTCAATGCCTCTGTTGACTGATAAAGAGCTGCAAGATGTTTGGGAAGCTGTGTCGTCTGTGACAGCATTGGAGTTAACTGAAGACTCAGCTCAGGGAGACAATACTGATTTCCCTGAGTTTGGCATGTCTGATTCCGAGCTGCTTGATTCTACCAAACGAATGGATGATAGCATTGCTATGTAATACTCCAGAACTTTTCCTATGAATGACGACATTCTGTCTAATGTATTATAGTATCTTATCTTTTTCTAAAAAAAATTGTTCTGTAGATTTATGGTGTTGTATATTTGCTAAAGCCTGCATTAAGTTTAGACTAAGCTTTGCTACTGAAATGATCTATCCAGTAGTAGTCTTGGTGCTAAAACTTTTATCAAAGTAAACCTGTTTCTTGTAAATTTTTAATTAAAAGGTTTGCATATCAGCTTGTTAGATAAATCTTTTACATTTTATGTCCTACCACTCCTATTTTTTAGATAAATTTGTAATTCCAATCTTTTTTTTATATCAGCTTGTTAGATAAATCTTATAAATTTTATGCCTTACCTCTTCTATCTTTTATATGAAATTTTGTCCTAATTTTTATTTTAGTGAAATTTTGTTTTTGATTATTGTATGCATTGTATCCTGTAGTCACAGTAATTGTTTTAGAAACTTAAATTTTACTTGCTTTGTTATCTCTTGGTTAATTTTCATGGGCACATTCAATTGGAAACGTGCAGAGTAAGTTCAATAATTTTTTAGGTGCTTTGATTGCTTTATTGGGTGCTATCATGGTGCTATCACTGCCAGTTGCAAGATTTTGTCATGGTTTCATTTTCCAAGAGACATTTGCCTATTCATATAATTATTCCTATGAGATTTTTATTCTTTTCTCAAGCTAAAATATTTGATAGCTTGTGTGTGTTGTTACTTCCTCCATTCTAAGATTTGCTTGCCTTTGTGGTGCTTGTTATGCCATGCCACTTTTAATCTCTTAATGTTAATTGATTATTATTGCATAATCTTTCCAGCTATTCTTTATCACCCATTAGTTATTTCGGTTACTATTTCTCATAGGTTCATATAAAGGATTTGAAATGGATTTGGAAAGTGACGAGAACATTCCTCCTCCAAAAGTTGAGAAGCCGAATCAGACCGGATATATGTCACCTTTCGGGTTCTTAGCAGGAGTACGAGCAATGCTGTCACCATCTGTGAAGGAGCTTTCATCATCAGAAGCACCCGAAACACCTGTGACACATTCTGGTCGACCAGTGCTGAGAGATGTGAATACGCCACGCAGTCCAAAATCCAAGAATGAAACATTTGGTGTAAGTAAAAAAACTTTCTACAATTTTAATTTGTTTTCAAATAATTTAGAGCCCTGCCTCAGAACTATTACTGCACTTGTAAACTACTTTACCAGAAAAATGTTATCACTCATTGGCAAGTGCTACCGACATAGAATCTTGGGAGTACCTTGGCCGTCAGATCCCTAGAATGTGTCCTCTCTGGGGTAGGTGTATTGATTGCGTGTTTTGGTACCCACCTTCAGTGTATTCTGCTGCAAGTAGCATTTTCTTCAGTCAATATGTGTGGCGCGTGCCGAGTCTCCTTACCTCCCTGGACCTTGCGGTCCGTCCCGGAGCAGTAGCTTCAGCAGCGGCTGGAGGAGTAGCGGGAGCAGGTGCCTGCGACCAGGCCGGTGTTTGAGGCAGTCAGGAGCCGAGTGGCACGGCAGGGTGGCGCGGAGGGATGGGATGGGAGGGCTCGGGGGCGGGCCAGGGGCAGGCCGCCCGGGGCAGGCTCAGACTGACGGCACGGGTCGGGTAGGGTCGGGCCGCGGGGCGTCGCGTCGGGCCTGGCGCTAGCTTGGCTCAGCCCGCACTACCACCCTCGCTCCCCGCCCGTCACAACCACCCCCTTCTCACCCTCCCTCCCCGCCCGTCACAACCACCCCCTTCCCACCCTCCCTCCCCGCCCGTCGCAACCACCCCCATCTCACCCCACTCTTCTCACCCCCTGCTCTTTCCTCCCTCTCCCTTCCCCCGAGGAAGGGGCTAGCCCTCCCGCACCTCCTGCTGTATAAAGTGCAGCGCGATTTCGCGACTGTGTGTGTCTCTCGCTCTCACACTTTCTCTCCTCTCTCGCTTGTCCCTCTCCTTCTCTCACTCGCACGCTCTCACTCTCTTCCCTCATCCTTAGGGGGAGGTTGTACGAATGGTTGCATTCCCTGGAGTGGTGTCAGGGAAAGTTTCCATGCGGAATGGGACGGAATGGAATGGAATAGCAAGGAACGGAGGTGGAGAATGAAGTGGAAATAGACGTGGAATGAACCATTTCACGGCTATTTCCACGTGGAATGAACCATTCCACGTCTATTTCCACTTCATTCTCCACCTCCGTTCCTCGCTATTCCATTCCATTCCGCATGGAAACTTTCCCTGACACCCCTCCTGGGCAGCTTATTGCGCTGGAGTGAGCTGGAGCAGCCAGCGAATGAATTCCTTCGGTTTCACCTCGGACCGCGCCGCCCGCACCTCCGGGAGGAGAACAGCCCCTAGCGCCGCCTGGTGCCTAAGTTTAGCGTCTCCGACCACCTTCAATCCCCTTGAATCCGCTCGGGGCGGGGGCGGGGGTGACCGCACCGCGCTTCTTTGATCCAGCTCCAGTTCCAGTCGCGGGTCACGGCACCTTGTAGTTGTCCGTACCGCCGCGAGAGGGAGCCGCAGTTGATGGGTGACATGGCGACTGTGTTGTTGTGTCCGAAGTCAGAGCAACTTGTGTTCGCGAAGTCTAGCCCCGTTTCGGTCGTCGTGGCTCTGTGACATCTCCTTAGGCCTCCAAGGCTTTCAACCCTCCCAGGCAGGCACTGGCGCTGGAAATCGTGTTGAGTGTCGTGTCTATGACATCTGCCAGGTGGGTTCGGCTTGGTTTGGTTATGTTGACTCATTCATTACTAGTACCTGCCCACCTATGCTGCACCTGTCAACACAAATGGGTGGTAACCTGGATATTTCATTCATAGGTTACGTTAAGATGCTATCAGTTTGTGGGCTAAATTGTAATTGTGCTTCCTGTTCGGTACTAATTTTGATTAAGTCTTGTAGGTTGTTATATTATTTTGACAATTTTCTTGACACAGAACTGAATTTTGAATTCCATTCTCTTATCTTCCATAGTCCCGTTTATTTTGACTCATTCGGTTGTTGGCCAGACATATGCTTAGTCAATGTTCATTAGTATTTGTCCCCAGCCCTTGAAGTTAGCATATTACTGCAGTGAAACTCATATAAAACTTTTATTTAAACTCCATATTTATGTTTCCAGACATGTTGATGACAGGATTTTTCCAATTCATTCTCTTGGGATGAAATATAATATTTACTAATTTCTGATTTTCTCATTTCGGGTTTTCAAATCCTTCTATTTGGATATATCTATCAGGCCATAAATTAGAACAAAATAGAGCTTAATTTTCCACTGATGGATTTGGATGAAAAACATCATTTATTCATGACTTTATCAAATGTTCAGTTCCATTTGAAAGAAATGTTTATAAAAATCCATTCTTGTTAAAAGTATATGTCGTATGAGCAACTTGGTACATGATGTCACAGGATATGGGGGAGAAAATCTTAGTTGGAATGAAATGAGCACGATTCATTAGTTGATTCAAGGGAAGAAGGAGTGTTTCTTTTCCAAGAAGCTGTTTACAACTAGTTCTTTAGTACATGTATAATGCATGCTCATTAAAATGTTATTTTGACTGTAATCATACTTCGAAACCGCGCCTGAGGACCATGGTTTGATGTGTCTTGAATGTAGATTCTGTCAGTGACGGGGTACTGCGCGGCTGCACGCTGCACCGCGGCACCCTGCCGGGCATGGCGCGACACCGTGCTCGTGGAGACTCTCTGATGCGCGTGGTGACGAGTGTGTGCCATACGGGGCGCTGACACTCCCCCGCGGCCCCGACAATGACCTAGGCCCCTCTCCCCTCCTTTCCGCTCCCCTCGGCACTTTCTTTCCTCTCCCCTACGGGGTTATTTCGGTGATCGGGACGTGGGGGGCGGGACGGGAAGGGTTCCTCCCGGTAGTGAAGTCAGTGCCAATGCAGCGGCAGACCCGCCCACACTGACGTCATGGAGTTGATAGCTCGCCTTTTGAACAGTCAACAACTAATGTCGGTCACTTTACAGGCCCAGACTCCGGGTACCCAGGCTCCTCCAGGGGGGGACGGCCAGCTGCTGTCTGTTGGGTGAGCGCATTTATTTCATTGCTCAGTGTCGTACCAATGCACTGTCTCGTGAAGTCTAACTGTTACTGTGACTGCTTTCAGCTCCTGGTCAGAGAAAGGGGACAGGTCCTCCATAGCATCTGAAATTAGTTTTGTCAGTGCTCTCAGCAACGATAACAACAGTTCAATTCCTGACATCTTGCAGTCGTCCTCTGCAGGCAGATCAAACGGATCTGGTATTGTACTCTTCTATTTATTTAAAATTATTTACTTAATTTTTTTTTAAAATCTTTTTTTGCCCTTTGCAATGAGAAAGGATATTTGCTTAGTTTTGGAAGAATAGTTTTTATTTTAAATTCTAATTTTCATTGATATATTTTTAGCTGTCATGTGTTGTGTAAGCAAATATTTTGCTCCTTATTTTCTTCAAAAAAAAAATTTTTGTTTTTTTGTTTTGAAGCATCACTTTTGCAATAGTATATAAGCATGTACATGTACATATACCATGAGCAGCAAATTGCAGCACAGCTTCTCAGCATGGCTCTGAAGTCATCTCATTCATTTTAGATGTCTGATATCTTCCTTTTTCTTTTGTTTAATATGTGGGAAAACAAATTTTGCTAGTTCTAAAATTGATATTTTTGTTATTTTTTTTTTAAAGAATGTTTGTTTGTTTTGCCCTTGTTTATGTAAATTTTGAATGTGGCAGAGCTTAAAGAAAACACCTGAAATGATTGAGCTGGTGGTGGTATAACAGACCAGAGAAGACAGCTTGCCTAGCTTTGCCTCTGGTGTAAGGGTAGGCCCTACTTTTTGTTTCAGACACTGACACTTCAATTGCCTACGAGAGTGCAGGAGAAACAGAGATCAATTTGAGTTCTGCTGATGACCACTTCCCCAATTTTTTGAATGATCCTAGCGCAGTTTCCAGCCCATATGAAACAGTTACCCTAGAGTCTGAGGAAGTAGATTCCATTGTTCTTGAGTCCAAACCCGGAGAGAGCTCAGGAAATCAGTCTATCGTTGTGTTAAATGATCTTAATGATACAATTCAACTGGAGGATTCTTCTGAAAATGTTCGAGATAATTTAAGTGTTTCATGTCTTGCTGATCACCTTGGAAGCCTGTCTCTGTCCACTCCATTCAAAACAAAGAATGATAGTTCACTTGCTAAGGCCCATATTACACTTGACTCAGATGTCTCAGGAGATATAACTGCGTCACCTGGATCTCATAATGACTCTGTGCTGAATCCTGAATCTGAGGTGCAAGAATCTCTGGACTCAACATTTACGAAGAATTCTGATCTTATCAAGGAAGATATTACTGAAGAAGCACTAAAGCCAAACGATATTGAAGAAGAGTCAGAAAATCTAAATAAGACTTTTGAACCTGAGCCATGTGTTGAGGATGTCTTTACCGAGGAAACAGGGAGAGACTTCGAAACTGAGGGTAATGGAACTCTCTGCAGTGAAGTTTCTGCAACTGAGTTGAAGTTACTAGAGGAACTGGGTCATACGTTCAACTTTTCAAATTTTGACCAGTCTGACTTATCAGCAACTGAGGCTCAGTTATTGGAAGGCTCTGAAAAAAGTGGTTATGAATCTCTTTCTGAAAGTCAAAGTTCATCACATACTCAAGGTGGTGATGATGAAAATACAGCACTGAATGAAACTGTTGTAGAAGTAATTAAGCCCTGTTCTGGAGCAGAGATTGCGTCCTCAGAAGACGCCCCTAGCAGCCCTGGAGAATTGACAGATGTTGGTTTAGATTGTTCATCTGATGCTATAAAGTCTGGTGTCGAATCTGTTGTGCCGGTTGAGGTATTGAACTCTGACACAGCAGTACCTCCTTCTGGCCCCGAACTCGAACAAGACCAGGAACCATTATGTGAGGCTGTCAAACAAAGTGACATAAATCCAGGAAATATAACCGATAGCCCTCCTGCTGAGGGTGTGGGTAATCCAGTGAAAGTGGTCAAGGAAGAAACAGTTGATGTTAGTAAACCTGTCCCAGAACCTGAAGAGGTAAAAAGTAATGTCAATTCTGAACCTTCTGAGGAAGCCCATCAGTCCTTGGAAGATGTGGCATCTGAAGAATGTTCATCTGCAACTCACTTTCGCTCGCCAGGACATGAGGGGGCCCTTCCCACATTAGTATCTTCTGATGATGCCCCATTACCTGTAAAAACACCCCGAAGCTTGGAAGAACTCTTAGCTGAACAACTTGCTGCTGATGGGCTGTCGACACTTAAACCTGAGCCAGAAGCAAAGTCGTCGCCTGTTGCTTACTCATTTGATGAAGCTCCTTTACCCGTGAAAGTTCATAAAACATTCGAGGAACTTTTAGAGGAACAGCTTGGCGCCGAGGAGCAACCCTCGCCTGTGAAGGTGCAAAGAAATTTTGAGGAAATCTTGACAGAAGAACTTACGGGACTATTCCTTAAAGCAGAAACTCAAGCATCTGGGACATCTGAAAGTTGCGAGGAGTTGCCAGTGCCAGGGGCTCCTGCGCCAAACAATAATTGTACAATAGAGCAGTCAGAAGCTCAATCCACTGTTTCTGATAAGGCTCCCGTTCCTGTAACAGCTTCTATTGCGTCCCTCAGCACTACTGAAGAGGTTCCTATTCCTATCAGAGCCCCTCGTACATTCGAGGAAATTCTTGCTGCAGAACTAGCAGCTCAGAGTGACCCTGAACAGGCTGTTCCTTCTTTTTCTATTCTGAAGGCTGATTCCCCCAGAAAATTAAATGACTCATATGCTAAAATCATAAAATCAGATACAACTCCGCTTGATTTGGAAAGTGAACCAGTCCTAACAGGTGACACGAATCCTCATGAGTTGGAGTCCGAGAGTAACACTGGACTCGACACCTTGATAGAGAGGTGTAAGTTACAAGAGCAGGATCTTGAACAAGGAGAGGCAAGCTTTAAGTCTGTAGCAGCAGAAGCAAGCAGACTTTCACTCAGCTGTCTTAATGAGTCCCTTAAATCTAGTAGTAGTATCAGACCGGAAGACTCTGTCTCCTGTGATAGCATCAATCAGACAGTGATTATGGTTGACAGTTGTAAGTCTAACCAATTTGATGACAAGTTAGATGAAGACCCCTCACCCAAAACAGCTACATTGCAGGTAATTACTTTTTGCATGGCTGCATAATGCATGTGTGTAACAAATCTTTGTTTTTCAATAATGTGTCCAGTAACATTTCTTGGTAGAGAAGAGCAAGTAACAACTGTTTGCAGTTAATTTTCTGTAAATTGTACTTTCAGTCCTTTTCTCATTAGTTTCCTATTTTTTCCTTGTATATATTTACTCTATTTTAGTGGTTATTACTTGATACTTTTTCATTCACAGAAGTTGGGGTTCTGGTGTCCTGTTCTTTGTTCATGACTGTTTTCAATTGTTATTCTTCTTGGCTTATTTTGTGGTTGTGTTGTGGTCTACACACCTTTCTTTTTTGCAGATAAATTTGAAGCTGTATTTTGCTTGCAGTGGTATTTTCAGCTTCGCAGTTATCTTTGTAGTGATCATCATCTGATGACTTGTGTGACATGCTTTGTCTGAATGTCTCCCCTTTCTTATAAGCAGTTTGATCAATTGAGAGTCCCTTTAAATCAAATTATTTTTATAGCAGGTTCCATTCTATTTCGTTTAAAAATTATGGAGTGCTTCTTTTTTCTGTCTACAAAGTCTGTTCTCAATCATTGGCGGATGTTAGATGGGGTACTCTGGAGATTACCACTGTTTTATCTCTAGTTCTTAATTTGTTCTTTTTGTCTCTTTTCATTTTGAGGTTTCCTCTAAAAAGAAGCCAGTTCAATTTGAACAGTTTGGAGAACACGTAAATTTGGAGGAAGAAGAGTTTACAAGTGGAGACGGTAAAATTTTTCTGCTTTTCTGTTTTTGAGATTTGAAATGGGGAGAATTATATTGCTAATAATATTTCATTTTTGCAGCCTTCAAGGATCCTTCAGCGTTTGATTTCTTGTCGCTTCACGGTGGAACACGCAGTGCCCGTGACCTTCGCAAGGAAAGCCTTTACGTCAAATTTGATCCATTAATTGGCTCTTTGATTTCTGACTCCTCTAGCATGCATCCTGAGAACAGGTTTGTAGGCAAGCTATCACAAGTCAGTTATAGGTAACATCTACCGAGTAATAATGGATATTATTTTTTTCTCTTTGTTGCTTTTTTGATAGCTCTCATAGTCAACTTGGAGCTGCAGCAGATTTACAGGGAGGTTCACAGGAGGAGACAAACGAACAGATTACGGCCAGCAATGCCTCTGAAAAACTCATTTCGTTAAGTCCATCTGCTTCAATTAAAAAGGTTAGCTATATTAAAAAGAATCATATAGTCAGAAAATGAAAGTGAGTCCAGAAATCTTATGGAAAAATCAGATGCCTATTCCTTTAAGCGTTAATGCCAAAGATTGAGAGAATGATAACAATATCACCATGGATATCTCCTGGCACTGCTCACATGCATTGTTGAAGGTGCTCTGTGGGCATTGCCCTAGCTCAAATTTTATTAGAATTCTTTTGTGGGATATTACTTTACTATAATTAAAGGTTCAAAATTGCTTTAGTTTATTTATGAAGGCTTTTTGCTTTCTCCTATGCAATGTTTAAAAATCTACCTGTCGAGTCTGCCTTGTCCCACTTACCCACAATATGCATATTGACTGTTTACTATACTCTTGTGAATTGGTACACCACAGAGGTCTGTTTGATTTACATGTAGCTCTGATAACATTTTAAGAAACTTCTTATTCAGTATCCTCATATTTTCTTTCCTAAAATATTTCCTGATGTACATTGTTTTTTCCAGTCGCAAGATAGTTCTGAAGATACCAGGTGTCCTGCCCCTGCTAAACAAAGCAGTGTGAAGAGCACGCCACTGAAAACTCCTGTCCATATTATGCTGAATGAAACTCTAGAAAGCATAGGATCTCGAGCTTCCCCTGTGAAGCAAGAAGACTTAATTAAGAAATTACAAGAGCATCAATCGGTTCTTGAAGAACAGGATAAAGCATACCAGGTAGGAGCTTTTTTATCTGTCTATGGCAGTAAGCAATTTTTAGCTAACTTTGTGGTTGTTCTTGTATGCATGTGGATGGATTATCTCTGGTTCTGATTAATGTTTTCTTTGTCCAGGAGCGCATATTGGAGTTGGAGCAGAGAATTAAAGAGATGGAAATCAGTGAGGCTGAGCAGTTGCGAGAAAAAGAGAAGGAAATGCAGGATAAGGACAAACAACTCAGAGAGAAAGTGCAAAGTTTGGGAGAGCTCAAGTACGTCAAAAGAATTTTGAGGAGGAATTTCATTTCTCCTGACCGCCTTCCCTCTTCAATGGCAGTTTTCTTTGTAGTTTTGTCCACTGGAATGACAACTATCATCTTGTTTCAGCGTGATCATGAAGGAGTATGAAAAAACAATCTCACGACTAGTGGCGGAAAAGAGTCAAGAAAAATCAGTTCTTGAAGAGAAGCATCTGGATTTGATAAGAGAAAGAGACCAAGCTCAGCAGCATTTAAACAATATGGAAATAGCTTTCGCAGATATTCACACGTTAGTATCCATGCGGTATTACTTATATTTCACTTATTGCATCTGTTGGTGGTGGAAAACAAAATTACAATTCCAATGCATTGCTTTTACAGAAAATATGAAAGATTGAAATCTGTTGTGGAGGCTTTGAAGAAAAATGAAGAAACCCTGAATGCTTCGTTGGCTGAAAAGCAAGCAAACTTTGATAAAATGCAGAGCATGTATGATATGCTGAAGTCTCATGCTGTATCAAAACTAGAAAAGTAA
>CABIKL010002569.1:0-12367 GCA_902196195.1 Aptinothrips rufus
GGGGGGGGGGGGGGGGGGGGGGGGCCGACTCCTCGTCACGTGGCGGGGACTAGGAAGTGAGATGAAATAATAATCATACGGCATGAGTGAGTGAGTAAGGTAAAATTGCTTTTTTTTTTCGATGCTTCTTAAAAAACTAGATACGTTCAAGAAAATTTTGAGTTTGTTCTTGTTTTCTTTCCCTCTCCAATGTTTCCGTAAAAGTTCTCCCTTGAGCGTTCTCTACTCGATCCACGCCAATCACCGATGGACTGTGAAGTCATGTAGTCACGTGACAGTGCAGCATCTTTTGCCTTGCAGCGTCTTCATCCAGGCTCGATTTGATCGTCTGCCGCCTGAATAGGGGCTGATTGACCGCCCCCCCCCCCCCCCCCCCCCCCGTCCCCCCGTTTCCATGAAAACACGTCATCCGCATAGAGCATATGCGCCGGACAACTCAAGGCACTCTCCGCCGCCTATGTTTAGGGAAACTTATCCCGGAGCGGAGTCCATACAGTCGCTCTGATTTTTGCCCCGCCCCCCTTCCCCTCGAGGTCCCCGCGGCAGGGCGCCCCCCGCGCAGCGCAGGGCCGCCACGCCACAATCACACGCAGCGTGGCGCGGAGCGATAGAGAAAGACAACGGGAGTGCGGCGGGGCGGGAGGGAGTGAGTGGAAATGAGGAGGGACAGGTTCGAGCCCTCGTGTGGGGTGGCCCGACATGGTAAGCAGGCGGCCCAGCGGGCAGCGGCAGGACGGCGGATCGACAGGGGACCGGCCAGAAATTACGTACTCCCATTTTCCAGATTTTTCGAACGAACGTGCCCACAAAACACTCACCTAACCACAGCTGTTGTGTACTAGGACCTCACCAAGCAAACACAAAGAAGACAATTTTTTCTGCTTAATTCTGCGCACGATCTGGAGCGTGGTTCTCACTATGCGCGCGAAACTCTGCATCCATTGCTTACCAAACTCATTTTCGACGAACGCGTTGAACTAAAACAATAAAAATCAGCCCATTAAAAGAAGGGAATTGATGCCGGGATCCATCGGCGGGCCTCGGACTTAATTTACATGCCGACGAAGTTGCGCGATCCTTCTTGTTTTCTCGCCCCTCTTTCTGCAGCGTTGCGCCCATAATTTCTCGCTCCGATCACATCGCCTGTTACCACCTCCAAAGCATCTCCTGTTTTCAAGACTGCTCTTTCTTTTTAGCCAGCGAGCAATCAGTCCGGGCTGCGGCTCTCCCCCATCCCCGTAAGTACTTTGTTGGCCGATCAGCGCTCCTCGTTATGCTGCTGTGGGCGCCGCGCCCCGCCACGCCCTGCCACGCCCCACCACGCCCCGCCACGAGCCGCGCCGAACGGCGAACAAAACGTGGCCAAACAGCGAAGCAGGCCTGGACCAACCGCAAACAGATGTATACGACCTTGTAACAGTCGTATTTTTATGTTTATCCTAGCAGCGTGGGGAGATATGCGCTGGGACCGGCTGCGACGTGAACATTACCACCGAGTCGCCACCCCAACACAATTACCAGGACCACAAAGCACTGGTGCCACCTCGGCCCTACCCTGCCCTGCCATGCCCTGCCCTGCACTGGACGGCAGCCACAAGGCCGCGCTGATTCCCTCAAAGTGACATCCCTAGACTCATCTCTATCGTCACTCGTTCAAAAGCTATCGCCGTCGGGAATACAGACTCCTCTGAGCTTCGTTTTCGTCGCGTCGCGCTCTTTTGGGTCAGAACAAGCGTTAAAACAATACGCAAGGCAAAAAGAAGATTACTCGCTGCTGGGGACGATGTCCCGCCGCGTGAGACAAGCTAAATTGGGCACAATTTAGACCTTACTTGTTCGTAATTTGTCCCTATTTTGCGTTAAATTTATGTAAACTAAATTTTGAATAATTTAAATTTTTCACAAATGTTTGACAGGAAGATTTTGTTTTTTGACTTACTTAATTCTAAACCTAAATACTTACGTGTAAATTTGGCCTTACTTTCTCTCAGGCTGGAATTGAACACAAATTTACTTCAAATGTGAAGTGAATAAAATATGATAAGATTTGTTGCGTACGACAAATTTTGCCTTTCGCAAATTTTTTATGAGTTTTGCTCGTTTTACGCGGCGTTTGAGTGTATCTTAGCTACGTTTCCAATGCATGGCCCGACGCCCGACAGTCGAAATATCAGTTCCAGGCCAGAGAGGTCTGTGCATTTTCTACCCGATCTGACCCTATTCGCGAAGTCACGGACTGTGACGCTGGCGGACCGCTCTTCTAAATGCGATTCCTGAAACGGCGCTCCGGCCACGCCACGCCACGCTGCGCCTCCCACGGGCAGATCGAAAGCGATAATTGGCGTGAATTGTTCCGTGATTTAATGTGCTGGGTAAATTGATTGTGAGGAACCACACGGCTCTGGGGAGAAGCGGGGCGAGTCGATTAATCGGGCTCGCCCCTAATTCCCGTGGATTTGAGGCCGATGTGGCTGGCAGAGCTGAGGCGGCGTGCGGCGTGCGGCGGGGCGGGGCGGGGCGGGGCGGGGTGGGCCGGGCCGGGCCGGGCCGTGGCAAGCCCCGCTGCGCGGAACAAATGCCATATACTTCTGAATGATCTACGCTTTTACAAACATATATACAAACTATTCTTTCAAATTCAGGTTTGTTCTGGAGTGCATTCTGGATAGAAATTTCGCTCAGGAAGACTGCAACACCTCTGTTTCTGTTACAATTTCTGTTTCGGTTAGAATATTAGTTGGTTGTCTTGCATGCTAAATTTTGTTTCTAATACGCAGAAACTTCAAACCAAGTAAAAATACAACGTTTTGTGTATTTGCCGCCTCCATCCGTGTTGGTTTTAACTTTGGCAGAGGTGCACAGCCTGGCTCGGTCGGCCGAGCTGGCAGCAGCAGTGTGAGTGACTCGAGTGAGTGACTCGAGTGAGTGACTCGAGTGAGTGACTCGAGTGAGTGACACGAGTTTGGTTCATGTTTCAGGAAGCACCAGCGGCAGCAGGAGCGCTGGTGTCGGTACGCGTACCAGAGGGTGCTGGGCGGGTGCGAGCTCCTCAACACCTCGGCCCCGGCGCGCGCACAGTGGGACTTCGATCAGAACTCGTGGCCCGCCCCGACGGAGGACTACTCCAGTCTGGACTGGTACCGGTGAGTAGTGCAGCACGTGACCTGCTTGTCTAGGAGTACTTGCACTGCGTGTTTGACCAGCCTTTCAGGGGAGGAGGAAAATACACACTGCGTGAACGAGTTAGGCCCTGTACCATTCAAAAGTGTAGGAAGTATGCTTTTCATACTTGTCTGCTTCTCTGCTATCTGCTAAAAGAAGAATTACATTTAACTTTTTACACTTTTGAAATTCGTACATTCAAACTACACACCTTAACAAGGAAATTTGTTTTGGAGATAATCCTCCCAAAAGTGTTAAAACTCCACTTTTGTTTCACAACCAACTATTATAAAGCAGAAAGTGTGAAACATGTAATCTGTGTCAGAGCTTTACGCGCGTATTGCTGGCTATTTCAAGAACCAGAGTCCGTGTTTAAGAACAAAATTTTTTAGTTGATGAACTGATGGCATATTTCTCGGATCGCGACCCTAACTCTCTCTCTCTCTCACACACTCAAGATAATTGAAACTTCAAATCATGGCACTTTCGTCCAAAGGTTACAGTACATAGTTAGTGACCGCTCTCGTGGTTTCTGCGCAGGAACTCCACCATCGGCAACGGCTCAGAGGAAGCGAGCATCGCGCCGGTGCTGCCGCCGTTCGCTCCTTGGCAGACTGTCCTCATCGCGATATGCCTGGGGGTGTGCATCCTGCTCACGGTCCTGGGCAACATCCTGGTCTTGCTGGCCTTCATCGTGGATAGGACCATCAGGCAGCCCAGCAACTACTTCATCGCCTCCCTCGCCGCCACCGACATGCTCATCGGTAAGGGATAAGGGGCGGCAACGACAAGCTGGGGTCATTTCGATAATTCCTTTGGAATCTATTTTTTTTTTTTTAAATACGTGAGTAGATTTCTTTATGAGCCCGAAAACAATCATCGGGTATTAAAAGGAATACTTCTGATATTTATTTTATGCGATTTTTAGACGTTGATTTTTCTATTAAACAAAAACAAAACGGAAAGACTGATCGAAATAGCCCGCCTCTGAACGTAATCTTACCGTTTCCCCAGTATAGAAGAGCGAGGGTAGTTTGTCTGATTTGTCTCTGAGGTTTCTAGTTGGGTCTAGTATTTGCACCCAACTCTAGACTCGCAGTTCGCGCGGGAAAGCGACCTGTTCGGCGGCCACTGCAGCCACGTTTGATGCCTCAGCGCCTGCGAAGGGTAGCGTAGGCCAACCCGCACAGCTTGGAAGTACCGCGGGCATGTATAACCCACAGGCGCTTTGTCAGCTGAACTAAATGCCGTATAACTTGTGCGGGAAAAAAAATCATAAAAAAACGCTCATTTTCTTGCGGCAACTTGCGGTTGTCGTATGAAAAGTAATGTAAATTCATGGCTCGTCCTGCCAGTTTTGCAATCAGCTCACTAGCGGGGATTGTGTAGGTAGATACGCGAAGTTAAGAACTCTCAGAGAAAGTATCGGATTTGTTCGCTCAAAGCTAAGTTATACCGAATGAAAGGAAACTACCGAGCAAATTATTGGATGTGCGTGGTCCTACCTATCCGACTCTATCGATGCTTTGTGCCCCTGCCCTGCCCTGCCCTGCAGGCCTCCCTACCAGCGAGCTGGGCTGAGCCAAGTTCTCTTCGCGTTCTGTCGGTCGTCCCGAGGAGGCGCTCCTCTGTCCGTGATGAGAATGCGAGTGAAAAAGTTCGCCACGCAGTAAGGCAATGTGAGAAATCTCTGGAAATGAAAGCGTATCGCCGATCCTCTGTTGAGTGCCAACTGGGCGTAATTGTTTAGATTACATGACGATATGGTCCGGGAAAGGGTTGCAGTGCCAGAGGTAATCGAGTGAGCCGCCCTCAGCCCGCAGAAAGGTGAACTGTACGGGAGAGGGCAGGTAGGTGGGTAGGTCGGCAGAGCCGGTCTCTCTTTTGAAGTTACGTTTGACTTTCCCCCGGCCTTTACTCCGGAGACGTAATATGCTCCGCAAGAGCATGTCAATAGACGCGCCAGCACGAGCTGGGGAGCAGACTGGAGGGGGAGGCAGGAGGGGTAGTTGTGCGGTGAGTTTGTGATAGGTCTGGAGGGATGCAACTAGAATCACGTATTCGAGTGTACGAAACCCTATTCTGCTATGAGACCCTTTCGGCCTGACGATGTATGTCGTACGTCGCAAAGTTTTTCCGGATGCGGACAGACGCTTGCGCTTTTCAGAGCACGCAGTCAGAGATGTTCCGAAATTTACTAAACTTTCCCTGTACCCTGTATCCTGTTCGCTTTGCAACTGATAGGGGAATCCTCTGCAATTGCAACGAAATGCTTCACATTACGTGTATGTTTAAAATTCTTTGTAATTATGAAGCGTTTCGTTGCGACGGATTTCACAGAGTACAGCCTTGCATCTCAGAGAGCTCTCAGCATAGCAGTAGAGTGAAAGTGGGGGCGGGTGGGGGGGGGGGGGGGGGGCGGGTGGGGGGGGGGGGGGAGGATGCAGACGGCACTCGTCTCCGCATGGAAGCCAATCCGATTGCTTGTCAGCCGACCGAATGTCAGCGAATATACTGAAGACGTGGTCGGATTGAATTGCAAAGGACACGTGCGATTGATCCTTGTAATCCATCAGCTGTGATCCCAGATCGCACTGTCAACTGTGAAAGCGTCTAGAGATCGACTCTGCCAACAATCCATTCTGTCTGCCAGATTGATAAGGGAGACGTGATCGTATGCGTCATGCACACAGATTGTGCCCTTGTTCCTCTCTAACATCTAACGTGGCTGATGCCTACGATAAAGCAGAGCTCCATTCCAGAGCTTTTTGGCATTCTTTGTCTGTTTAGTTGCTCTTTACTGTTGATACAAAAATATTACAAGACCCAAATCAACAAGAATACAGTGCGCGGAGACACAAACATCGGCTCTTCACGCGAAAAAAAAATTCTGACCTGTATCAACTTTTTAGCAGTCAGAATCAGCGTTGGTTTCGAAAATATAGAGCAGCTCTGCTCTGCTAAATTTTAATTTATTGCAGAATACTTAAGCTGCGTCTCTAGATATTTAGCTACCGTGCTAGAGTCAGTCCGTGACAGCGTTAGGAGGGCGAGTTCCCTGTGCAGCTGAAGTTTTGTATAACAGCGAAAAAAGTTAGCTGTGCCGAGAATGATTTCGACTGAGGCTGCTCTCTGTCTGCTGTCCGCAGGTACAGTGTCCATGCCCTTCTACACCGTGTACGTGCTGATGGGCTACTGGGACCTGGGCCCCATCCTCTGCGACCTGTGGCTGTCCGTGGACTACACGGTGTGCCTGGTGTCGCAGTACACCGTCCTGCTCATCACCATCGACCGCTTCTGCTCGGTGAAGATCGCGGCGCGGTACCGATCCTGGCGCACCAAGAACCGCGTCATCTGGATGGTGACGGTCACGTGGATCATCCCGGCGCTGCTCTTCTTCATCAGCATCTTCGGCTGGGAGCACTTCGTGGGCTACCGCGACCTGCTGCCCGGCCAGTGCGCGGTGCAGTTCCTCAAGGACCCCGTGTTCAACACGGCGCTCATCATCGGCTACTACTGGACCACGCTCATCGTGCTCTTCATCCTGTACGGCGGCATCTACAAGACGGCCTACGACATGCAGAAGAAGTCGGAGGCCAAGCAGCGCAAGATGCAGTCCATGGTGGCGCTGTCGGCGGGGGCCATGTCGGGCATGGCGGGGCGCGCGGCGGGCATCGGCGTGGTCAAGGGGCAGGGCGCCATGCTGGGCCCCGACAAGCCCAAGGGCATCCTGGCCGTGGCCGCGCCGCCCGGCGCCGTCACCCACTCGGGGGACTCGTCCTCCTCGCAGAAGACGTCCTCCAAGACAACCACGCTCACCACCACCACGGCCGACACGAACCCGGACGGGCGGCGCGAGCTGAGCAGCAACACGGCGGGCGGCAGCGGCGAGAACGAGAAGAGCGAGCGCTCGTCCAGCCCGGCCTTCGAGAGCGACGAGGACAGCACCGCCGCGGCGCAGCAGCCGCAGCAGCAGCAGCAGCAGCAGCCCCCGCAGCGCGACCAGGCCAGGAAGAAGGCCTCGGTGGCGACGCACCCCAACACGCTGCAGGTGCTGAGCTGCAGCGCCACGAGGGTGAACGGCAGCGTGCCGCAGCGCTCCCCCGCGGACTGCCCGCCCTGCTCGCCCTGCCCCGCCGCAGGGCACGCCGTCGACAACTCGCCCGGCCAGCTGGCCAACATCCCCGAGCAGTGCCTGCTGGACACGGACAACCCCCGCGACAACACGGGCTCCACGGAGACCCTGACGCCCGTGCAGACCATGGGCCCCGCGCCGCACTGCCTCGTCCACTCCGTGGGCACGGACCCCATGCCGGGCTGGGACGCGGACTGCGACCAACGCAGCGACCGCTCCATCTCGGAGAGCGCCATGTACAAGGTGCCGCTGCGGCTGACTCAGTCCCAGACCATCCTGCCGCCGCCCTCGGGCTTCCAGAACAGCCCCGCGACGTCATCGCCTTCCTCCAGCAGCGGCCGCCCGCGGAGCCTGCACATCCACCCGCAGCACGGCTACGCCACGACGTACGACGTCCTGGTGGGGCTGGACACGGCGGACCTCCGCTACATGGACGAGAGCTCCATCATCGTGCCCTCCCCGACCATCGAGAGCCCGCCCTCGCTGGCCGTGTCGCTTCCCAAGGACTCGACGGCGCCGCCCTCCCCGAGCTCGGGCTCCACGTCGAGCGACCGCACCACAACAGGTACGGTGCCCGCCCCCGCCGCGACCACACTGCAGCAGCAGCAACTGCAAGCCGCCAACACCTCGCTGCTGCAGGCTGCGCTCATCCGGGCGGCCGCGCAGCAGCAGTTCTCACAGGTGAACCCGCCCCGCGCCAACAATCAGGGGTCCGCCGCGCCCGCGCCTGAGCCCCGCGCCCCGCAGGCGGCCCCCGCTCAGCCTGCCTCCTCACCCGCAGTCCAACCGACGACTCACCAAGCGACTCACCAGGCAGCCCACCAGGTCCAAACTGCTCCGCAGTACGGGCACCCCGTCACCAAGGTGGACACGGAGGTGAGCCTGGCGTCGTCGGGCTCGAAGCGACCCGTCACCCTGGTCGTGACGGAGCGGGAGCCGCTGACGCTCACCTCGGCCACCAACTACTCCACCACGTCCAACTCGGTGGGCCTGGGCTCCCAGCACGGGTCGCAGCACGGCTCGCAGCTCATCACCCAGGCCGGCTCCTCGTCTCACGAGTCCGCCTCGGCCCCGGACAACCCGCGGGGCTCGCGCCGCGACCTGGTCAAGAACATCGGCAAGCGCCTCAAAGGCAAGCGGAAGAAGAGGGACGGCGCGGCGCGGCAGAAGTCCAAGTCGGAGAACCGCGCGCGGAAAGCGTTCCGGACCATCTCCTTCATCCTGGGGGCGTTCGTGGCGTGCTGGACACCCTACCACGTCCTCGCCCTGGTCGAGGGCTTCTGTGCCGAGCCGCCCTGCACCAACGAGCACCTCTACATGTTCTCGTACTTCCTGTGCTACGCGAACAGCCCGATGAACCCCTTCTGCTACGCCCTGGCCAACCAGCAGTTCAAAAAGACTTTCACTCGCCTGCTCAAGGGTGACTTCCATATGACGTAGGCCTAAAGTACTGTGCGACTCGCTCACGAATCCTCTCGCCTCGCCGGGAAGGACGTCTTCTGCCTTTCTGCCCCCTATTTTGTAAGTGACTTCCCATTAATGTTGCTTTCTCGGTATTCTGTGTAAAATAATTGATTGTTTGCATCAAAACACGCCAAATAAATGTACTCAAATATCAAGCGTTAAATTTTAAGTGCATTTAGGATATTTTGCATTGTATCAAAACTCTTCATGATTTGCTATGTTAAAATGAATAATATTTTTGTTAAAAGTTCACGTTCTGTATATATGTTTAATACAAAGCTTTTCATGATTTAATTTCTTAGAGAAGACCGACATGATATGGACGCATCTGTCGCGTCAGCGATGCATGAATTGATAAACGTAGTGTTGTTGCTAATGGTTGATCCATAATCTAAGTATAGTGTAAGATATTTTGAATGAGAAAAATGTCAGGGCAAACCATGACTTGGTAGACAATAATAATGCTAGAAACAATAATGATATTTATAATAATATAAGTGCGTCGCTGCCCCGTGTCTCAGTCCGCTAGGAGCTTAAGTCACGTCGTTTTTATGACCTGCCTCTTCGGTGCCTACGTCTGTAGCGCTCTTGTCAGCCAAAAGCATTAACTTCCCGCATTTGTCACCGATATTACTCGGAGCACATTTTCTATTTTTGTCAGTGGTGTACCTTTTCATAATTTCTATGATTTTAATTTGTGAGCTGTGGTCGGCAATACAAATCGATACATCTTCCTTGATCTTTTTTTGACTCATCCTCTTTCTTCATATGGAAAGAATACATATACACCCTGCTTCTGGACTTCCCTTCTCTAGCCAGCCTATCTTGTTGACACCGGCGTCTCTTTTTTCGGTGCATTTTCCTTAACTATCATGAAAAAAAAATCAAAATTTATTCATAATCAAGTTTTAGTAAAATCCCAATCAATGTGACACACATTATCAATTTGCAAAATAGCACTATTGCAAAGATTCGAAAATCAGTTTTACTAATTGTGACTCAATAACGCAAAGACAATACGAGTATCTTTTAAGAACCTTAGGATGGTTATTTATACCCTGAGATGACGTACCAATTACATGAACTGATGTAAAAAATGATAATATTTATGGTGTATTCCCAGGATACTAACTTTACGTTGGACGTCTATTGGACATTATGTTTGGTTTGTCAGTGTGTTTATATGCTTCCCCATGAGTACAGGCTACTCACTGCAGGCTCAAGATGAGCTTTCTTTCCTCACTGTCGCCTCGCACATGGTGCGATTAGGTCCTTAAAGCTCATACGACTCTCTAGTGAGTAACCTATTCTGCTGGGGTGAAACGTGTGCCCGTAAAAAAGTTTCTTTCAAGAGGGACCTTATTATTGTTGGTTGTTCATGTTTTATTAGAGGACGTAATCATGCATTTTGGCGCGACCGTATGATGTCTGATTTTGAGCCCAATCCACATCCTAAGGCCGCATCGAAATATTCTTGTCATTAGAGTATTTTTACACGTGTGTTTCTTGAGACATTGAACACTTAGAGTGAATGTGTGTGTGTGAGAGTGAGGGTGGGAGAGAGAGAGAGAGAGAGAGAGAGAGAGAGAGAGAGAGAGAGAGAGAGAGAGAGAGAGTGTATGGTTAGGGTAGGGGTGTGTTGGATTCCGAGTTTATAAATTTTTTGCCTTGGAAAAAGAAAGACGCTTTTCTGCAGCCACCAACACAAATAATTGTTTTCTTCCAGGCGTTATTCCAGACTATATCAGGTATGGAGTATTAATGTGATTTCTTTATTGAGAAATAAAGGTTGTTGAACCATTATGTTTGTTATTACATTCATTCATTTTTCAGCATTTCCATTCAAATCAGCGCGAGAATCGAGACTAGAGCTCACGTCTCCAAGCCGGGTCAGAACCATGATGTCTCAGTAAAGCAACGCAATCCGAACTGAGAAAGAAAATGTGTGAGCGGCTTCCTAATGGCAGTGACAAACAAGACTGTCAGGGAACACCATTTCCAGCGGTGATATGATAGGACTGATAGGACTCGTTCTTTTACTTCGGTAATTCACTTGTCTATGCTTATTTCTACGCCATAAAGTCGAGTCACCAGCGAGAGCTAAAATGAACAGCAAACAGCAACGCCATCACACGGTCGCGTCGCCGTGACGGCAGCTATTTTGCGCGAAAACAGTTACGCCAGTGGAATTAACTCCATTAGTTAGAGACGCGACCGTGTGATGTGATGGCGTTGCTGTTTGTTGTTCATTTTAGCTCTCGCTGGTGACTCCACGTTGCCAATACCTTAAGACACGAGACTATACATCCGCTAGATCGTGCTTCAACGTCATAATTTACTACACACTGTCACTGGCAAAAGAGGAGTCTCCACCGCTCAAAACCGCTGCAGTGTTGTGGTTAATAGGTCTTGGGACACCAACAGGATCACCCCTTACCATTTGGAAGAAAATCTGTAATTTTCAAAATTTCTTTTAAAATGTTTTTTGAGGATAAATGTTTTTTCTGTCCGATCTTCGTTAAACATGGTAGCCTTTTAGAGTAGACCCAGACAGACCACTTGCGCAATGGGTTGATCAAGTTTTCAATTAAGAAAGAGTCAACAGTGGCTTCAAGTATCAAAATTTACTACTCTGTCACCGGCAAAGAGGAGTCACCATTTCTCAAGAAATGCTTCTTTTTCGTGAATAAGAAGTCTTAGTCTTAGGCCATCTAGAGGGTCAGCACTTAGCACTTTGAGGCAAATCCGAAATTTTCAAATTTTGAAGATCACAGCTTTTGTGCATTAACCAATTTGCATTAAGGTGACCATGTAACATAGATAGAGGTGTGTGGAAGTACCTATGTCAGTTATGAAACTTTTAACAGAACCATATCGCATAGTTCGGATAACCTCCTAGTGTTTTGGGTGCATCTGCCGCTTCTTTTTATATTTGGCAAGTGTAAAATGAGAAGGCAAGATTTATACATCGTAGCAGGCCATTCCTACGTCTGGCAGGATAGAATTTGCCGCCTAGCAGGGTTTTGGTGACGTCGCAAAACCTCGCGGTTTATGGCCGATCCCGTAGCCAATTTAGCCGAGCGTGCAAACTCGCGGGAGGGTGGCAGACTCCGTCGCGGGCCTATCTACTTGATACGACCCTCTAAGCTCAAGATGGCCGATGCCGGAGAGAAGTCACACGTCACAGTCCAGCTAAACAGTGCACAGCGAGTTTGAGCAACTTGTTCGAAACTCACGCTCTAAGCTTCGTGGGCCCGTTACAATCAAAGCAGATCGGACCTGCTTCAAGTCTTAACTCTCGTCTCTGCCCCGTTTATTTTATGACGTTTTAACCTGATTGCTTTATTTTCAGGAAGTTCATCAGCTCGCTTCCTCATCCGCTACCCTTCTTCGTGTTTTACACAGACTGAATAGACATGCCGCTTGGTTTGCCGGGCGTCCCGTTCCCTTCCCTCGAATTCAAACTTTATTATTCGCTGACGAAGGGGATTCTCGTAACAGTGCTAATAGAAAGAATATTTTATGGGCACGTCTCCCGGTTGGCGTTTAGGTTACGGCTCGATACGGCTCCAGGCATGCGGGGGGGGGGGGGGGGGGGGGGGGGGG
>CABIKL010002570.1:0-12362 GCA_902196195.1 Aptinothrips rufus
ATCGGTAATTGAATTTCGCACTTATTGCGTTATTTAGCCTCACGCGTGCAAAATATCGGTACGGCTACTAGGTAGTAGGCAAGGGGACACCTCCGTCACCAGTTTGACATATTTACCGCGATCATGCGACCTTCCGCCACTGCGTACGGAGCGCGAGACGTAACTTCCCCCCACCCCTCGGCCGACGCGGCCAAAACTAAAGTCGCAGGTTGCCTCCAGATCGCGTCATCCGATTTCAAAAATCTTTTTTTCCCTGTTCTTTGCACACATTGGGGCATCTAAAACCGAGCTTCTCATATCGATCCGTGATTTCGCGGGCCACCCTAACCTGCACTTTACTATCAATACGGTTCTAAAATTTTGCAGGAACGATAAAGAAAGGGGAGTGGCCACCACGGGGCAGCACGAAAAGCCTCCGAAGCTTGGTGCTTTTCGATGCTTAACGCGCAGCGCCAGCGCATCCTCCCCTCCGGATATAGTGCAAACCCAAACTAACCATTGCGTTTTGTAGTCAACATATGTATCTAACTCTGTGCCCGCATCCGATGCCCGTAGTGAGATGGTAACTCGTGGCTGCGCTGTGGGGTTCAAAGTCAAAAGTGGTCATGACTTGGGCCGGTTTTGCTGTGAGAAAATTCCGAAATTTCGCCGTTCGTATTCTCGAGGGTAGTCATTTCATGTTTTTAGTGTACATTGATGATAGTGGAGAGCAATACATGATACACGCCAGAAAGCTTTATTGTTCCAGCATTTTTCGTAAAATTGAAATCTTAATATTTACTGATACCGTTATTTCCAGCAAACTCCGTTCCTACTCTACGTATCTTGAGCCGATGCGTTAAAGTTGATCGCCTATCTTCAAAAGATTTCCTCTTCACATAGGTAATATACCTTACAAAATCTTCGTGTATAACTTTAGGCACTTACGCTCTAGCTCGGCTTAAATGCATCAAGATTGGTACATTGGTCATTTTCGTCAAAAACAAATGGGAAAACGTACAGTGAGTGCGCTGGCAAAATGAAGTTATTCTGACGCCTCCAAATGTTATTTCTCGGCGTTTCATGACCAAATTACAATTTTTTTTTTCAAATGCAATGTTGTTTTTTTCTTCTTCTCCCAAACATGCATCCACATTAAATATTGATCGTCCTGACGGCGTGCCCGCGGTGCGTCGGCTTCTTTTTCCAGAGAGAAGATGGCTGTTCCCGCATGTAGCAAGATGCATCTGCCCCGGACTGACACTGGCTGCCTGTGCTGCAGCCTGGTCACCTGCTGCAACGTGCAAGGATATGCGCTGATGGTAAGTAAGTTGTGGTTATTGGCTGAGCATTAAGCAAAGCCAGTGTTCATGGTCGTAAATTAGAGGAAAGCTTCTTCCTTTCATATCGACAACTTCTCTGATGTGGCAACTTCCGCATCGTTCATGGTTGCTTCAATCGCCGACTGAGGGCTTGTTAATTTACCCTAGTTAATGCTGGCAGGCAATTTTTCCCGCTTCCAGCCCCAATTGTCTTTGATTTTACATCAGGTCAGTAACTAACTAAGCGAAGCCAGCGGATCGGTGGAGGAAAAATACGTCGTCTGTCTGTGAGTGTGTCATGTCACACGATATCTTGCGAACCCGTGGAGAGACAGCGTAGCGCTTGAAAACCTGCGGACTTATTTAAGCGGGCTTGCAAGGATGGCTGAGAAATATTGATTCGAGGGTTGATTGATTTGAGTTTTTCCCGGACAAGCCCATGGCAGAAGGATCCAAAAATGTTGGACCCCCAAAAAAAGAGGACTTTTCAGTGACCCTATAATTTGGGTCCGGACCCAGAATATTGGGTCCGGGCTCAAATGAGGGACCGGACCCAAATGAGGGACCGAACCCAAATAGAAGGGTTCTGACCCATGTTGTCATACTATCAGAAGTCATGCTCTTACATCAGATGTAACGGTCACTAAGTTCTTACTTTCGACGCGACAAGAAGTGTCGGCCTGAAGGAACTTTTCGAGCTGAATGCAAAGGTGAGGTCGGCGACCCTTTCTGATCAATATTAACCGAAATACCCAAATTATCATGCTAGGTTGCGTACCTATTTGATCGGCAATTTTGCCTACATAGCAGGGGCCCAGAGGAGGCATGGGTGCGGTTTCAAACTTTCGGTCCGGTCGCATAACGCATTTGGGGCCGACCCCATAACTTTGGGTCCGGATCCAAACTCGTTTGAGTCCCGGTCCCCTAAATTTGGGTCCGGACCCAAATCCGTTATGGGACCGGGCCCTTACTTTTGGACCGGACCCTTGTATATGGGTCCGACCGAAAATATTTTGCGATCCTTCTGCCATGGGAGGCCATGTCGGGAGTCGAATATAGGTTTGTAAAGACGCTGATCCAGTTTAAACAGTTTGCGAACGTCTCCCATTCCAAATTGTGGGACCGACATATAAGGGATCTTTTCATGGACCCTTCCTGACCCATGTTGTCATATTTTCAGAAGTCATGTTTTTTCATCAGATGTGACGTGACAGTCATTATGCTCCAGGCCAAAAGAACTGTTGGCCTGAAGCAACTTTCCAAGCTGAACACAGTGGTCAGGTCGGCGACGCACACTGGCCAATATTAACATACGGATAGTTCACTGGTGGGCTGACAAAGGAGCGTAGCGTAAGTCCATTTCACCAAAATTTTCAGTTGAACAGTAATTTCGCTACACCTGTTTCTTTGCCCTATACCTTGAGGGCTACTAAAAATATACATACAGATGCAGAGACATGCCATGAAATGACACCTCAGCTCACATTTTGACATATACTGCAATGGGGCCTGTTATAAGATAATTTGTGGACTTACGCTGCATTTTCCATGGACAAGGTTCTGACAAAACAGCGTAAGTCCACCTGTGGTCTGAACAATATGACGTACGGTAAGTTCATGCCTAATCTGCGCAAAAGAGCATAAGTCCACATCTGATTGACTAAACAAACAGCTTAAGTCCACCAGTCGGGCTGTACTTTCGCTCTTTTGCCACATTAGACATGGACTTATGCTGTTAGTTTTGAATCTTCAGTATGTTCCGCTATTTTGAACAGACGTCATAGTATTTGGGGACTCCCGACATTTGGTTGTTCCAGCATCAGAACTGTAAATATCACATGACGAAACGGCTGGACTTACGCTGTTTAGGCAGATCAGAGGTGCTTTGCTCAGATTATAGATGGACTTGTCATATTGGTCAGATTACGGTTGGACTTGTGCTAGTTTGTCAGCTTGAATTTAGACGTACGCGTTTCAAACCCTGCGATATCTCGCTTATTTAATAAAATATCGGAATTTTTCGTTCACTTTATTGCGAGCTGCCATGTAAGTAGAAAAAGAACCTGCTGAAGAGCAATTTTCGCCATAAGTGGAATCACGCTCCTTTCTTTGTCAGATTATCAGTGAGATTGTTACACTCGTCTCCATTACGGCAATCCTTAGATGAACTAATCCAGCATTTGTTTTTCAGGTTGTTGCCCTAATAATGTTTGGGCTACTTGTTCCGCTGATTGTGGGGGAGTCTCATTGGACTTGCGGTTACATTATGAGAGATTATGAACTGTGTCGTCTACGTTTATCGTGGCGGGACGTCTACGTCGTCTTGAGTCTCCTCCCCATCACGTACCTGGTCGCTGCTATCGTCTTCTTGCGAGGAATATACAAGGTACGTCCGTACACTGTAAAAAATAATACCTTTTTGGGGGAGCCATTCTCCCAAAACAGGGGTGAAGTATCATAAATTTTGGAAATTTTGGGGGTCTTTTTTGAGAGCTACACCAAAATGATCACGACATTCCAAATCGTATTTTAACATAATCCTCTAAACAAGCCCCCAAAATTTTTGAAGCTGAGATTACTAATAAAATCAGTAAAACAGAAAAAAAAGAAAGAAAAAAAGTCTACTGACGTTCGGTGCATGTGTGTTTTAAACCTGACGTTGATGTGGCATCAAAATCAAATAAAATCGACCATTTAAATGGAATAGTGACATATTTTGAAATGAACTATGTTTTCCGTGTTTACGGGATTTAAAACAAAGTTGCTAACCTGCATTTGTTACTATTCCCTTTGAAGAACTTAAATATTGTGTTTGTCACTTAGCATGATGAACTTTTCAAGGTCAGAAATTAGAACGTAGGGTGAGACACCCAGTGGTGGCCGCCGTCCTAGTGATGGCCCCCTTCCATTTCGAACCCCCTTAGACACAATGTACAGCTTAATTTGAAAACCTCGTTTGTTCGCGCCGTTGGGCAGGCCTTTCACAAACACTATCCGACCATCGGCTTGACTGACCGATGCGAACCCTGCCTGAGCGAGAGCGAAGCGTGCAGCACTGCGAAAACTACGCGCTGAGGCGGTCGCCGCTTAGATTGGCACCTACGAGAAGAGTTTGTTTTGACGCCAGAGTTAAGGCGTTGGAAATGGAAAGGGGCCATCACTGGAAATCAGGGGGCCATTACTGGGTTCATCTAGTAATTTTAGTTTTTCAAATACCAAGGATGAATTGAAATTTATTTTTGTTCTGATGGCGTTTCGGAGATATAGCACGTTTTTGTTGTCGCGAGGCGCTATTTTGCATTCTGTGATTCGAGAGTTTTAGGGAGAGATGCGCGATGGCTAGCCGGGCGAGTCATGGCGCATCTTTCCCCAAAAATCTTGAATCACGTTCAAATTCCCTGCCCTGCCTGGCTGCCTGGCAGCCCTGACTGCCTGGCTGCCTGGCAGCCCTGACTGCCTGCCTGGCTGCCCTGACTGCCTGCCTGGCTGCCTGGCAGCCCTTCCTTACACGTCCCTCTTCTCAAAAATTCTTCGCAATTTAAAACAATTTGAGTTTCCTGTGATTGGGAGCCATGCTTTTGCGCCACTTCTCTTACTGGGGCCGTCACTGGGTGTCGTGTAGCAAACTGTTGTGTAGCGTATCATTTGCGCCGGGCGTACCTGCTCGGTTCAGGGATTAGAGACGGGCTGGTCCGTCTCTACATTTATCATTTGCGCCGCGGGTCAGAGCGTTACTGTTATGAAATAGCGACAAGCAGACCCTCTGAAGCTCCTCTATTTGTTTTTCATTTCCAGAGGCAGCCAGACCTCGTGATGCTCTACATGAAATCGCTGGAGCTCTACTTCGTCGTCGGTGGGATGGCCTTGATCTTCGCTCTCTGTTCTCCTGGCAACCGCTTCATCTTTATCATCGTGGATGTTCTGAGTCTCTGTAAGTGTAATGCCTTCACTTAATTACCAGGGGCTTACCCCCGTCTAATTGCTTTCATCTCAGGGTAGGGGACGGTAATACTTGCTTTGAGCCCAGAAAATGGAAGGGACGAGCGCGCGGACGAGCGTATACGCTAAAAGCAGCCGCCCATCTCGTTATAATTTTAATCGGGGCTTATCCCAACTAGCCGAACAATACCACACGGCAGGTGTAACTCAGATAGAGGGATGAGTTAACTCAAATCAGTACGAGGGCTGTTTCGACTACTCAAGAGTCTGAAATCCCCGACTAAAAAGTCCCGGCGTATTTCGGTATTGTATTCGTCTTATCATCGTCACGTAAGGCAGACCCGATAATAAGACGGTGCGCAGACGAATCAGAGATCAGGTTCATACTTCCAAAAGATAATCATAAGACCAAACGAAGGACAGCTCGACGCTCGACGCTCGACACTGGTCTTACAAATGAATTAATGTCTGTCTTCCCTCCGTCTTGAAAATGACGACTTTTAGGACGAGTTAAGACGAGCCGAAGACTCGTCAAAAAGAACACGTTAAAACAGGTCTTAATGTCACTAATCTTAATCGTAACTCTAGGCTGCTCTTCATTCTGGATTTTAATAGGTGATACAAATCTTAATCGGTCCCCGCAAGTTACACAATTATGACCAAATGATTACATTGCTTCCTCCTACGTTTCCCTTGTTGACCGGGCCCCCAGCCCCACCTGCCACTCTGTGTCGCCTTACTGGCTGTTCATTGGGTTGAAGAGCTTATGGGCTCGGTGCAGTGCTCACTCCGGGTTGAACTCGTCCACGATACTCCGGCGTCCTCTCGAATAGTAACGAGTATTTTGATTACATCGCGGTATTGCTCCCCTACTATATTTGGAGCGTCTTCCCCCTCGCAGACTACCCTTAGGACGACCCACGGTGTAACACCGTGGGACGACCCCTATTGTACACACTTTTTTTTCGACGAATGAAAGCAAAAAAGGATTAATTCGTAGAATTTAAATCAGAAAAAAGAGAACTATATATATTGGTACGATCCGAGCTTACTGTTTAGTTCTCTGCCGGCAGGCCTGGCCTTCTACATGCTGGTGTGTGCCAACGCCCTGCACCTGGAGATGACCAAGGACTGCCGCCGTGCGCGGGAGGCCATCCCCATGGTGACCTTGCAGCAGGGCGAACAGACGCCCCGGCCTCTGGCCCCGGTCCCCTGCGCCCCCGCCCTGCCGCCCTCCTACGACGAGCTCAACGAGTCCAGGTCCAAGCTGCGTGGCTGCGGCGATGTGCCCCACCGCAAGCAGTAGATGGCGACATGTCGACCCTCTTTTCACCTCACAGCTACTTTTAAATCAATGATAACGCAACCATTTTGTCATTTGCGAGTGTGTTCTACGGACTGCTCGCATTGTATTCTGGTTTGGCCTCGTGGTGCAGCCTAATTGTTGACTTTATGACGTGTTGTGATCTTATGTAAATATGTTGACATTCCCGTCTCTACTTCACCACCTCAGACTGCTTTCATAGCAGGAAAGTGTTTATTATTTGGTATTATTAGAAGTTGAGTACACGCCGAACGAAACCATTATTCCATTTTGATTTTGTGGAATTTTGGAAGTTCAGAACTTCATTGTTTTATTTTGTTTTGGAATATTAAAAAAGTACGATCCGCGAATTCCTGAGATAGGAAGTAAAAGTTCGGCCGTATCTTTTACGTAATCTTTATTGGTATTTAAGTTTTCAGTATTTTAATCAAAATACACCATTTGTTCTGTTCAGGAAGGACTCTTTTGCTCTGCGTTCATTGAGAGATTACTTAACGTTTTGTAGTAATCATGAATGTTTATTAACGTTCAATAAAGTTTGTTAGTTTCACTGTCACATTTTCGTTAATTAGCCTCCCTCATTTGAAACTCGTTTTTGGATGATCTGAATGCTCTGGAAGTTCGGCCGAGGAAAAATACTCGGCATCGTTACATAATTATGGTCAATTTGTCCGCAGTTACGTACAATAGAGTACAAAGTTTGCGTAGCAAATTGTACGTAGCGTGCGCGTGCTTGTAGATGTGCATAGTCACGCACTAAAGAAGAGGACATAACCCGGACGTGTGCAGGTACCTGTCATGCTCCCATGCTCCACAGGTCGTCGCTGCAGCAGCGGTAGCGCGCAGCGTCTTACGTTTCACAGAAAGAGCAAACGCCTAGTGCTTAGGCAGCCCAAATCGCGTCCGGACAACGAAACTGGCCATACCGCCAAGGCGCAGGTCTGCGGGTCAGTCCTGGTGAGGCTTCGTTCTGTTACGACTTCTAGACGCGATGCGCTCGAGGATGCGCTGGGGCGGAGGAATACGTCGATATGCAGACGCCTCGAAGAAAATCCTTTGTTATACGAAGAAAATCGTGTCCGTACGTAGAGAATTCTTCGTAAGTTTACGCAATCTCACGTTTGTTAAGTGAAATGCAGTATGTGCGTGAAGTTAACTTAAAAAAACTGTACGAGGAAACAATGTTCAGATTTAAAACAAAAAGGAAACGTGAAATTCGCCCCCAAAACGCTTTTTCTGCTATTTTCGGCAAAGAATAAAAAAAAACTGGGTTTTCCAGCAATTGTAATTTTTCGGAAAATTTCGAACACTAGACAAGAAGTGTTCAAAGGCTAAATGGTAAGATGTCTGCTTCCCCGTTGAGAAGTCAGCTTCTCATACTGGAGAAATAATGATCACATTGTTATGACGCTAGGGTATTATACATTAGCTTCTTAATGATGACCGACTATTGTCAGCGGTAAACCTTTTATCGATTTTACCGCTTGTGTATTTGTCGTCAGTTTCGTCATTGGTCATTGGTTTCTAGGGACTGACCGCTTGTACAATCAGGAACGAATGCACCGCTTTACTTTACGCGGTAAAAGTTGTTAAACGCTTATTTTTTAGAGCCCGCTTTAATAAATGGGAAGTTCACCGCATAAGAAACTTACACAGTTTTTAAGGACGTCGTTTAAGTACATCTGTCCGGCCATATTCCTATTTCAAAATTTCACTTCATACCTTCAATTCTCTTAACTTCGAAGACAATTGATGGGTCAAAAGATAGTTCTATGTAAATGTGTGAAGTTCATTTTAATTAAGTCGATAAGCTCACCGGTATTCGGTTTGCAAATGATGTTACGCAATGATTTAACACATAACAGTAATGCCAGTTTCGGTTAAGGTTTGCCAGTTCCAGCTATCACTGCTTGCTGGCGCTGAAGTCCACGGGCATGTAGGTTGTCCAGTGGTTTGGTTTGATCTGCAGACGATTGCTACCCGCTTTGACTGCGACTGTAGACGCGTTGTTGGCAGGCTGCCCCTGCAGCCACACTGCCAGCTTCTCTGGAAGCCGCTGCACTTGGAACACCATCTCGCCGGTGCCAAAGGGTTGGACGCCGTCGTGTGCCACCTGTGGATACAGTAAGGTCTGAACTGCCCGCAGCTAGCACAGGTGAAAGACTCTACCAAAGTTACTAGTTTTACGTTGTGGATGCATAACGTGTCATTTAGCATTCGTCCACAAATAACGTAAGATGGTGACGTCACGAAAACTCTGCTGCGAGGGGAAGCAACTTGAAAGCACGCGCGCGATTGGATTGTAAGTTTGTCGCGCAGCTGGGTCTTCGTGATATTATCATCTTACATACTTTATGGACAGATCCTTAGAGACATACGACACGGCGCTTATTTTCGCCGCCGTTACTCCTGGTTGTTATGTGTCACTGTCGTTACAATTTTCATATGCGATGACTGGTGTCGCGTGGATTGCGCATAAGCTATCGCAGTGTAGGACAGGCGCGGATCCACGGCGAAGCCAACGTCCCGTGGAAGGTAGGCAAGGTGCACAACTTTCAGCCTGTATGTAAGCAAAAAGTGAAACATTCGCCCCCTTCAAGGGGTCGTCCTGGATCCGCGCCTGGTGTAGGATAGCTTGCCACGGTTACGTAGACGTTTAGCCTTGCAATGTACAAGACAAACTTATGGGAGCAAAAACATAAGCAACGGCGTTGATATTCAAGGCAGTATCGCTGCGGTGAAGAAGAGAGATTTTACGAAAATAAGGCATCTATGTATATATACGTCGCCATAGCGTTGTCTGTTCGTTGACAGTCTCCGTTACCGAGCCTGACTCTCCCCGTGTTGTGGGCAGAGTGCTCTCACCAGAGGGGGGTCCCCAGTACATCTCCTCCCCCACGCGTTGCACCCTGTGGAGGGGATGCGAGCCAGGCCTCCTGGAGATGAGCCCCACACGTTCAGCCTGCTGCAGGAGGTGTCGTCGCAGAGCAGGAAGTTGATGCTGTCGTGGCGCCTGTCGAAGTGGACCCGAGCGGTCACAACCTCATTCGCCGAGATGTTGTACGTTTTCACTGGAACCAACAGAAAGCAAACACGCACCCGTTAAATGAGAACTCACGGCATAAAGGAGGAACTAAGAGTGGGAGAAGAGGATTACTCCACCAAAACCTCAATTTGGGGGGAAATAAATAAAAGAAAAATGCCTTGAAAAATTGCTGAGAATATTTTGTGATCCAAGCGAATTTATTTAGAGTTTAGGCACGAAATCGCGAGCTAATTTAGTAGAGTGATTACCTTTTCGATGAGAAATACCAGAAAAGAAAAATTAATGGACTTGATTTGAACAATTAATCTCACCTTGGCCGCAAGTGGAAGGGTCTTCGTCTGAGTTGTCGCCGCAGTCGTCCTGGCCGTCACACACGTAGACAAAGGAGGGTACGCACTTATCATTCTTGCAGCGGAACTCGTCGTCACATTCGGCTGTCACAGCTGCAGGGTCACAAAGATCAAATATATGCGTTCTCTTCTACATGCTGCCGTGTATTGTAGACTCGAAATGTAAATCTATGCAGAGAAGTGTCGCAACGCATGAACCCAGTTTGGAATTGGAGAGTAAAACCTCGATTACCTCCCTGGGAGAGAAACCTTTCTGCAAAGAGTGAACGGAGACCAGCCTATCTGCAGTGAGCGAACGGAGACTGGCCGGCTGGCCTTTCTCTGTTTCTCTGTAGGGATCCCTGTACAGATAGGCTGGTCTCCGTTCGTTTTTTACCGATAGGCTACTCTTCTCTTCCAGGCAGCTTCCAGGAAAGTATCGACCTGAGCATTTGTCTTCTTTTTTTTTCTTCTGAAAAATCGCGGACGCTAAAAAAATGAGACCGACCTATAGACAGTGGTGATAAATCGAGGGATAAATAGGGATACAGAAGGACGCAGATTACAAAAATTAATTTGTCCTGTTGGTCCAATATACAGTAGAGACGTATCAATAGCTAGACAACTATTGATGCATCCTTGGTGACGGAAACTCAGTTTAATTCAAAGGGACAGGCTATAACTCCTCTAATAGTTCGCTCATGTAAAAATAAGGCTGAGTGTACAGATAAAACATGGATTACTATTTGAAGATACGCTTTTCACAATATAGTATTTTACCTCTCTTTCATGGTCAATGCGATGATTGTCTATTGGAAATTTGCAATCTTTGAAAGATACCAAACTCCATGTGAGAACAAGAGGTATATATACCCAAGAACAGGGAGAAGTAGAGCGCCAGGGAGGTCGTTAAGTTGAAACCGCGTTGACCCTCCGCGCTACCTGAGTTCACTGGAGTTGGGGGTGGATGCCCGTTTGCGCCGCGTCTACACTGTAAAAAAAGATCCGAGATTTGGGGAGCGCCTTCTTGAAACAGGTCTAAAGATCTACGTGAAACAGGCAAAAAGTTCCCTGATTCAGGGGAAATTTGCCTTTTTCTCGTAGATCTTTATACTGGCTTCAGGTCAGGAAGGCGCTCCCCAAATCTCGGACTTTTTTTTTAACAGTGTACCTATCAGATTATGGGAAGGACACTTGCGCCGGGAGACCGTCGCGCAGCACGTGGACACTTGCCAGTGTCTCATAAGGAAACCACACCAAGCGGCGGACTGACTTCCAGTTCAAAGTGCGGTTTTTGGGGTTCCTTCCCCGTCAAAATGGAAGCACGCGAACGGAAAAGTACTCAACCTCAAACGTTCGGGAGTTACGAAATTTAATTTTATTATATCAGCACGTGCATGATGTCGTCGACATCGTCATAATTTTTTGTGGTCTAATAAAAGTGAGGAATGAACGGGACGTAAATGCCAGTAAATGTATCATTTCTCCTCCAATTTTCCTTAGTTTTTCAAACTTTTCTGAAAATTTGAAATTTCGGAAAATGTCTACGAAATTTGCAAAATATATTTCTTCCGAATAATAAGGAATCCTGCTAACTAGTGAAATAAAAATATTCATCAACGATTTGCTCCGTCAAATATTACAAAATAATACAACTGAAATATGGGAGCTGAGGTCCTTGGTTGGTGGTGTGCAGGTTGTCTGCGCGGCGCAAATGGCGCTGTGAGGTGAGACTAAAGCTGCCCCCGTGCTGCGGGATGGCCCCCGGCGCAAATGTCCATTTCTCCCCTTCCCCAATTCTGACAGATAGACGTGGCGCAAACGGGAAACTACCGAGTTGGTGACCGATCCGCTCTCTCCGCGATTCACTGAACGAGTAGGGCTGCCTCCGGCGGAAGGCGCGGGCGGCAGCACGTTCTCACGCGACACCTCCTCACGTCCCCTTCCCTCCTCCACGTGCGCGCTCGGTCCTCGTGAGCTCTGTAAAGTTAGCGACGCGCGCAAGTGCATGCGTGCGTGCGTACGTGAGTGAGCCACATCCCGGCCGCCCGTATTCGTAGTTTTTTCTCTCTAAAAACTCGTCCCCAATGCATTTTTAAGGGGAAAGAAGCGACTCAAGTGTAGTTGAAAGCATCAGCTTTTATTTTACGCGAATAACACGGTTGTTTAGTTAAAGTTATCAACGATTTGCTGTGAAAATACGGAAGCAGAAGTTTAAGCTGTGGCAGATCGTGACGTTCCGCCCCGGTTTCTCGCTGAAAGCTGAAAGCTTGGCATGGCACTGAAACACAATTTACAGCAGCGGTGCGAATACGTACCCGTCGAGGCGGAGCAAGTAATGAAATATTTGCAAATCGTTATTAATTTTCGTCATACGATCATGTTTTTGGTATCATTCGAAAGCCTAAATCTTGAACTACATT
>CABIKL010002571.1:0-12362 GCA_902196195.1 Aptinothrips rufus
ACAATTGGATTTCAAGGATGCGGCTATGCTTAAAAGCCCATAAGGACCCTTGAAGTCATCCACCTATCCTTGAATTTCAAGGAACCGTTTTTACCGTGAAGACCAATCAACGCAGCTATACTTACAGCGCAAAAGAGCGAAGAATTCCTCCGTTCTTAATAGTACAAAAAATACGTGGTTTTATCGAAAAAAAATTCTGATGAATAACAGTGCAATAGGGCTGATCTGTTTGAATTGAACTACAAAGGTAGACACTGTAGGCAGTCGATAGCTACGCCACTGCGCGCTTCACCGGACGGTGGGGAGGGGAGGGGGCAGGAGGGGAAGGCGGGGCTGTGGGATTTTGGGAGGGGTTGCACAGCAGGGCTGAAGGAGGCTCCGGCCCGAGGGCAGGAGAGAAGAGAAAGCAGGGGAGGGGAAGGGGGGCGGGAGGAAGGGGTGGCCAACAGGATGATTAATGGAGTTTCTCATGCTTTCTGCACCCCGACAGCCCGAGCCGCCCGCCGCACCGCGCGCCAGCGCCGTCACCATGACAACCACCGCCACCACGACCAGTGCTGCCACCATGACAACCATCGCTACCACCGCCAGTGCTGCCACCATGACAACCATCGCTACCACGACCAGTGGTAACACCATGACAACCACCGCTACCACGACCAGTGCTGCCACCATGACAACCATTGCTACCACCGCCAGTGGTGCCACCATGACAACCATCGCTACCACCGCCAGTGTTGCCATCATGACAACCACCGCTAGTAGTAGCCAATTTTGTCTTACGTAATTTATGGATCACCCCTATGTCGTTCTCAACCTGTTTGGTGACTCCACTTGCGGCGAGAAAAGAGGTAAAGAAGCGCGTACAGAGACGGGGGGAGAGAGAGAGAGACAGAGACAGAGGGAGGAGGAAGCCGAGAGTTGGAGCACTAACCGCCTGGACGATAGGCAACGCGGCGACTCCTCTGTTGAGCGGGCGGCCTACCTCTGCAGGCGGCCTGAGCTGAGCCGCCGCCCCCGCTCCACCCCAACACCGACCTCCCCCTCCTCTCCGTCATCATCTCATAATTGTATCGTGGAGTACATTACACTCTTACTTAAGTTTGTTATGTATGCACTGCTGGGGCAGCTGAAAGCAGATCGGGAAGTGGCACATCTTCAGCAGACTGAGGCGGCAGGCCAAGCGAGTTGTTTGTCGACACGTCCGTCGTAAACAGGCGGATGTCGACGGCGGCCTTCGGTTGGAAACGTCCATATGGTGAGATGTGGTAAGACGCGGAGGGGTCCAGTGCCCTCATAGAGAGGCTGCTGGGCCGTGTATCGGCCGCCTCAAGTGACTTGTCGGGATAAGTTCTCGATTGGACAGAGCCACAGAGAGCTTCCGTTCCGTCGAATTAAGTATCTAGGTGGCTTTGATGACACGCAGGAAAACAAAAAAAAAATCCACAGCAGCAACATTACACCTGAAGTGTATAGTTACTATACAATTGTTTTTTCAGTGTAACCCAATAAAACTACGTAATTTAGGAACGCCCCCCCCCCCCCCCCCCCCCCCCCCCCCCCCCCCCACATTCTACCCTGACAGGGTCCAACCCAAGCCCAGCGCGCGAGAAGCCACGTGACAGGGTTTCCCTCGCCCCTTTAGAGACTCTCCACCACCAGAGTGGCCCCGGCATTTCTCTGGAATCCCAGACGAAACGATGCGGTGTGTGGACCGCTGGGATTCGGAGCTCTCCACAGGGTGATCCATTTCTCGGCCGCGGACAGGCGAAACGAGTGGGGGATCCTGAAAGGAAGTGTTTACAAAATATTTACGGCGCGGGGGAGCAGGGCAGGGAGCTGAGGTAGCGTCACGGTCCTTATGGCTGCGAGCAAACAAACCCACAGTCGTCCTTCCCTCGGGAAAAACAAATCACAGATTCTGGGGCGACCAAAACCCAAACCAGAAACCAGGGGTGAATAAACAAAAAATTGTTTAATAGTAGTTTTGAGACTTACTCTTAAACGCATTTCGTAGCTTCTTATGGTCATTTTAGAAACGATTTCCAAAAATATTTTTATTTTTACTCGGCTTGATCTGGGTTGGTTTTCGACAGAATACGGTTTTTTTTTTCGTTTTTCTGATCTGACACAACGACATACGAAGATCACCAAAACGACGTACCCAGGTAGGACATCAATATCAAAATGACGTCACACACTACGACGATACACCATTTTGTCGTCCACAGTACCGACATGATAGACTATTCAAATGACGGATTCGTTTGTTTGCGATCTTATTTTGACGTCAAAACGACTGCCATGTTCCACTGCGGAGAGAGTGAGAACGAAACATCCCTCGTCCTCGGACTCCTCCTCCCCTTCCTCAACTCCCGTCGGGACCCTGTGACTCTGATCACCACCTGCTACAGACAGGTTGTCAACAAGTGGGCGTCCTACTTTACCATCTTTCAGTTACAATCTAGAAACGTCGTGAAACATATCTACGATAGAGATAGAGCATGCAATCCTCAGTCCTGAGGGGAGAACAACTGCCCGATACTATGTGTATCATGACTACAGATTGAAACTTTTCTCAATCTGGGAGTGGATTGACAGGAGCTACTGGACTGGTTGGTAAAAAGGACTGGAGGGAATGGAAATACCTGAAGAGTGCCTGGAACGTGACTGGAAATGACCTAGAGTGGGACTGTTTTCATAAGTGTCCAATGGCTGGACGAGGTCGTGCTACCTCACTTGGCCCCCTCTTACATTACTTTGAAGCATGGCTTGCTAACTTCAGGTGTGCAGAGTCCTGCTCAGGCACCGCAGCCACGCATGCTAGACTTCGTTCCTTCTGACGCGAGCTTCTGGTCTGTGCGACTTGAAAGTAAGATTCAAGATTCGACCAAGCCTCCAGCGCCTGAGAGCGAGGCAGATCCGAGCGCCTGCTGGATAGGCAACCCAACAGGCTGGGATGAGAACGGGTTGCATAGCGTCGGGCGCGCGGCCAGCGGCGGGTCGAGGCATCAGAACCCTGGCCAAGTCACCGGCATTCAGAGCATCCAAAAGGGCGGGCGTTTTCTAAACTCTCTGCCCATGACGTGGTGAGAGGCGAGGAGAGGGGAAGCGCGCGGTAGGGCCGGGTAAAAATGCCCGCCCGTTTAGATGCTCTGCCGGCATTCACCTCCAAACCATTGACTGTCTGCCGATCAAGGAATGTTGCTCGGGTTAAGTGACCGGCGAAGGTTAGAGAGGCGATGATTTTTGTTGGCAAGCGAAGGGAAGAAGTGAAAAATATCGGAAGAATTCCAGATCTGTCGATTAAAACTTTCCCTTTAATAACGTTAAAGTCCCTAACTTTTCTTTGACTTTTCAAGACCATCTCAATTCTCCTGGAATTTCTCTGACTTTCCTGATTTCTCTGACATGTGCCAACCCTGGGCATTTATTTGCGTCGGCAGCTGTTGATTGTCACGCCACGCCGCTGAGAAATGCGATTTTATTAATCAGATGCTGCTCATCACGCTCCCTTCAGTTCACCCCGCGAGGCATCGCGACGAGCCGCGGCGTCTCCAGGCGCTCCGGGGGCCCGGGGGGGGGGGGGGGGGGGGGGGGGGGGGGGGGGAGACAGCCGCCCGGAGCGCCCAGTTTAATGGCGCCACCCCTCGATACCGCCGCTGGCCTCCCTTCCAACAGCCCTGCCCTGCCCCGCCCCGCCCTGCCTCCCTCGGCCGCCTGCCAAAACAATCTCATTATGCAGCCAGGGCTGGTCTGGAGATTCTGTGCAGAGCGCGCCGTGCCGTGCCTTGCCCTGCTGCCGCTCCGCCATTCCCTCATTCGCTCCGTATCAATCTCATGCCTCAATCATGAGAAGCCTGCTAGATCTTCGGGATAAAATTACCCCCGACGAACCTTTGAACAGACGCAAGCTCGATCGAAGCCAGATTCGAAAGTCTGCTATTGTCAAGATATCGCTTTAAGTCGAATAGGTCTTGCATCTCGCTGTACTTCCAATCGAGACATTCCTCGTTCGTTGTGCGCAACTCACACGATCATAAACCAAACAGGCTCGCAAAGACAAGCCTCCTTCGCGGAGGTTCTCTAACCTCACTTTTCCAGCCGTATTTGAAATCACGTCTACGGAAAAACTGTCAGGCGGAGGTATGTGTGAAAGAAAACAGGCTCTCAGGATCGTCTGAGTGCACTCAGCGAAAGAAGACTGTCTCGATTGGATGTAGCGAACCTAGCCTGAACTTAACTAAGCCTGAGAAAGCCGCAAACACATTAGAATCTTGATGCTGTGACGTGCGATATCGAACACATTCGCGACGCGTTGAAAGAAAACCAAAAATCAGTCACGAAATCAGAACAAAACAGTAGTCCAGCTGGCTGACTGCGTAACGGGCTGCGAGGGTGCGGGGCGCAATGTGGAGCTGAGGGCGCGCCGAGCCGAGCAGTGCTTCATGCCAAGGCGGTGCCACGCCACGCCACGCCACGCCGCCTGTCAAGCTGTCTGTCACTCCGACCGAAGATAGTCCTATAGAACTCGCCTCGCTATGATTGAGATTGCAGCAAGGAGCCGGAAGAATTAAGATCTCCTTCCCTCGCAGAATCGTTTCGTGCGCCCGCTGCCCGTGCCAGCCAGCCCCCCCCCCCCCCCCCCCCCCCTCTCTTTTCCTTAGAACAGAGGCGCGCCTTCTGGAACATCGCGCGGTCGTTCGGATGGGATGCGGGACTTCAGCTCAGCATGATATATCCCAGCAGACGGAGAGGAATCTTCAGGCGCGGTCCAGTGTCTCTCTCTTTCTTCTTCATTTACTGATGTGAGAAGAAGTTTAAGGGTCGTCAGACTATTTTGAGGGGCAAGGGGGGTGCGTCGTGTGATCAAAAGCACGGTGACGTTACAGGTTAGATTGGTCGCGGAGTGGGAGAGGGGGTCAAAAAGTGGTCTAAATTCGGTTACGTAGTTCTGGCACGAGCCCGTAGCTTCAGGGCTGTTTGAATAACTAGACGATACGGGAGAAGCTGTGTTGTGCAATCAGATCCAGCCGAGTGGCCTGGCCAAGCAGAGGACCACCGAAAAATGCCGAAAAATGCTGGCAAGGCCGCGCCGTGCCGCTCGCGCAGAGCACTATGGGATTGTGACAGCTGCTACTCCTCGTTCATTTCCCGCAGATTAGGCAAAACGCAGCGCGCCTGGCTCCCAACTCTCATTTATTATTCATCGCAGTCGAATTACCCGAGCGAGATCTCATTCAGCCCATTTCATCCCATCGCGCCGCGAAGGTAGGGCGGCTGGCTGGTATGGGAGACTGACAGCAGCGGTCCAGCGCCATCTGCAGGGAACTTTCAGTACTTCGATACTCTGTGTAATTTTGACTACAACGATTTGGCTTCAGTTGCTAACTCGCTAAATTTGTCTGGAGATGGTTTACGTTATAACGAGTAAGAGTTAGCGTCAGAATCAAGTGCAGGCTTAACTTTAATGAATAACTTAAACGATAATATTCGTTGAGTTTTCTACAGAAGGTTAAGTTTACCGCCCTTATCATTTTTTAAAAATTAACTTAAACGCTCCTATTATCGGAAAGTAAGGTTGAAACCAGGGTTTCGGCTCCCCCCACCCCTCCCTACCGACCTGTGCCGCTCCGCTCGGGCTGGCCTGGTCTACATCAGAGCAGTAAGGGCCTACTTTTCCTTGTTTTGTTGCTAAGGACGGCGCAGGGTTCTGCACGGACAAATATCATTAATCACGACCCCTCCCTTCCCCCGCAGCCCCCGCCATCTCCGTCCCTTCCTCTCTCCCTTAGCTCAGCCACCCTCCTTGCTCTCTGCTCCTCTTTATTCGCGTCCTGTGTGTTGTTGCGCTTTTGTCCAAAAAGGTTTCTGTGCTTTCTGGAGGCAGGCGAACCCCGGCTGGGCGCGCTTCCCAAGAATCGGCACAATTGGTGGCCAAGAATCCGCAAACTGGCGTTGATTTGCAATCAGTGATTTCAAAAATCAGGTGGGCCAAGTTATGGACTACTATACTGTATGAATAATTTAGGAAGCTCTAGTTAACATGTCAGTGATTAAAGTTTTCCTCGTTGAATTGAAACATTAAACAGAGCATAGTGATTAACACTGAAAGAGTGTAGTCTCATGTCATTTGTATCAATCAGTTGTAGGTGGGTATTCAATTATTGACAATAGCCTAACAGGAACAATACCCAAGAGCACTGACTTAGACATTAGACCCCCTCGACAGAGACTCGGCCCGCGCTCCTGCCAGCCAACCTACATTGACGTCGTCGATACCCCCTGCATTCCGTGCGTCGCTACTCCACTCTTCTCCAAACAGGACTCTCCGCTCAGCACGGGGTATCTGCAGGACGAGGTCGGCGAGTATGCTCCGCTAGCTTGTAATCGATTTTGTTAGACAATGAGTAACAGGATGCTTGTTACAAACTTGAAGCGAAATTTGTGCACACACCAACTGTGATATTGATTGTTTAACTTCGACGGTTTGCACAAGGATGTGAAAAGATTAAACTTTAATATCAATGTATGAAGCAATGACAAAGTTTCCAGTATATTTAATTTTATTTCGAATGTTGAATTGTAGAATGAAAGGAAGACTATCACATACTCCGGTGTATGAAGAAGAAAGACAACTCTCTTCTGGTGACGTGGGCTGTAGTATACAGAACACAGAGACCAGCTTACTTCACGAAACGTGATTGGTTACTAATTACCCTGAATGTGGAGCTGATTTCATTTCACCACAGTCATCCAACATCCAGCTGGTACCGGTAACACTAACGTATCACAAATTCAAGAGGTTCTCTCGATCGTAAAGGTTTAAACTTCAAATACGATGGTTCCCACGAAGAAATGTATACCTCACACAAACCTCTCTAGAACCGAATTTGTCCCTTGAATTCAAACAAATTCGGATCTACAGGGTAGATGTAAAGCATGAATACTGGGTTCGGTAAAGATGTTGCGGCGAACGGCAGAGCTGAGGTGGAGAAGAAGACCCGAACAATCCGTAGACACGCTCGCAACTGCAACACCACAGAAAAAATAGGATCAGTCGAACTGAGCAAAGAAATACAAAGTCTCAAAGCGAATAGCAGGCCGAATATATTTTGTGGTGATATTTTGAGAGGACAGTCTCACTGGGGCCTCGTGCTGGCCCCGCAGCCATTGCCCGCATCCCTTCGTCTCACTTGCACCCCCCCCCCCCCCCCTCCCCCTCCCCTGTACAGGACCGCTCGCTCCTCGCCTCTCATCGTCTCTTCAGCCACTACCACCGCGGTTCAAGGAGCAAGGTCAAGCTGCCCCGACCCCCGGCAAGCTCCTTCACGTTCCAAGTCGTAGTTTACATTTAAATCCGAAATGCTCAAAAAATTGTTTTGCACTGGACTCAATCACACATTGGAAGGAGAGACACAGGACGCAGTTTTCATAGTTCATGACAGTACTTTTAAGTGAGCAGTGAGCAGTTACTATGGGCGAGTTTTCATTGTTTAGTGAAACAATTGGTGGGGCTTATAACCTGTTACGTCCGGTGCAGTGCTGCCAATCCACCCTCCAGCACTATTAACCCCACGGGGAACACTCTCCCCGCCCTCTGCACACTCTCTGGCTTGACCAGATGAAATTAGCCGTCACGCCACGAAACCGACACACGGGCAGATGGCAGGCAGACAGACGGACGGAGACACAGCTCGGCGTCGTTCTAGGGGATGATCAGCAGCCTTGGCGTCGCGGATCGCGGCAAAGGGTAGTCACCCCTCGCGCGGGGTGGCGCGGGGTGGCGCGGCGTAGTCTTTCGACGCTCTTCCACACTTTGGCGCGTCTTGCTCCCCTCCCGAGCTGTTATCTCCTCCGCAGCCTCCCTCCGCACCGCTGCGCTGCTGGGAGCCGCCGCCCGCCGCCGCCCGCCGCCATTCCAGAGAACGCGGCGGCGCGGCTCCCCAGGGAAGCAGGCGAGGGAGACGTCAGCAGGGGAGGGAGGTGGAGGGGGAACCATCCCCCACGGGGTGCGGCGAGCTGGCAGCCGCGCCGAGCAAATAACCCGACAGAACTCGCTGCAGCTACCGACTACCCTCCGCGCCACCTCTACTCGAAGGGCAGCGCCCTCGGCCCTGCGCGCCCTGCCCTGCCCCTGCCCTGTCCTGCCCTTCCAAGCCAACGCCTTTCCTTTGTTTACCGTGTTGCTGCGCCGGCACTGCGCCACGCCACGCCGCGCCACGCAACGCCACGCCACGCGGCTCGACGCTCAGCCCTCAGCACTCCCGGTGGCCGCGCCCTGAGCCGGCGCTGCCAACCTGACGGTGACCAGCCTCTCCTCAGTAATACCACCATGAAGTACTCGTCATGAGAAGAATAAGTGCGGGTTCTGAAGCCGCTGTGATCTCTGAAGTTCTCATCGCTTCGCTCCCTTTGTTCTGTGTGGGTGAGCCGGTCCCAGCGCCGGAAGTGTTGCTGACGGCCGGGTCATCAGCTCGACGATTGTTGGTATGCACGGGGTGCGGCAGCAGCGGCGGCAGCGGCGGCCATCCGTCGGAAGTCACGTCCGTCGCGTTGACGATGGTCCGGGTGGAGAGGCTCCCACTCCTCCACAATGCAAACTGATCAGGTGCAAGAGAGACAGTCATATCAGCTTCCCAACAGTCAGAAGCATCTGCAGGCTAGGCTAGCGGGCTGCGATCTGTTGTGCCCCGCCCATGAAAATTTCAGCAGCGTACAGTATATTTTGTCTTTCATATGCTGAGAGTACAGCTGCTCTGCCCAGAAGGGGCCATTGACGACATAAATAGAGCGACATAGGTATTTCCAAGAGAACCATTCAGCAAATTTTCCCGCAGCACCCCCAATAGCAAAGTCTCTTTCACAGAAACACTTAAAAGCAAAAGAAAACCAGTTCTATTACTGGCTGGCTCTCTAAACTAGGGGGCGATCGCGGGCGAGCAGGACTAACTTTCTTTCCACGAGATAACGAAAATTAATTTAACGCCACAAAACTTTGAGCGCGCGAGCGAGTGGAGGGTAGCCGCGTGTAGCGGCCCTGGGCCCTTGGGGGGGGGGGGGGTCAGGGACTCGACTATTTACGCGTGAACTATCGATCCTGACCAAGCCACTCGCTGGACGACGTACGGGCTAACCGAGCCGAACTTCTGTGAGGTCGCCAACCCAGCCAACATCGCGGTGCATGACGGGCAGAGAGCCTGGAAGGAGAGAGAGGTGACAACTTTGCCGTAGTGGCAGTGGCGTTGGCCGCCGCGCTGATTCAACTGGGGATAGTACATGAGCTCTCTCCTTCTAGGCTCTCTAATGACGGGACTTGAACGCACTGACCGCCTCGACCAATGGAACCGAATGGAACACACCCTGCTCTGCGCTCAACTCCAAGACACCGGTTAGGATGGCTTTAAAAGATTTGGAAATCGTGATTGGTGATCAGAAACATTAATAAACTGAAATAAAACGAGCACTTCATGGTGCAACATCAATCAAAAGGGCAAATATTTCACAGTATGAAAACTTAAATTCCGTGCCAGTGTTTTTGATTTCTCATCGACGTGATGTGAAAGGTTCCTCAGCACACACACTCTGACGCGTGACCATGCATACATAAGCTCCAGGTCGACGCCGAAGAAGGGAGGCGAGGCTGACGGGGCGAAGGAGTCTGTCTGTTCGAGGCAGCCAGACTTTGGGGCTGTTCACAAACTGCGTGTCCGATTTTAGGGGGGAGGGGGTTTAGCCTCATTTCACGTCCCTATCCCCAATACATGGTGATTTTAGGTTAGATTGGTCACGTAAAGGGGGGAGGGGGTCAAAAAGTGGCCTAAAATCGGTCACGTAGTTTATGAACGGCCCCTTTGGCGGGCACGTGGCCAAGACTGGGCTGCCCGGCGGACGCACATCAGAGTTAGCAACAAGTACAGCCGCTACAAGCAGGCCGCCGTTACCTCCTCCCACCACCAGGGCCTGCAACTACCACGAGGAATACACTCCATTACCATACCATCCTGGAAACAATTTGGAACGCTTTGGAGTAACTTCCGGTATATTCCAGTACACTTTTCCAGAATGTCGTCAAGACCGGTAATAGTACCGGGGAAGTCAAGAAGGGAGCTGCAACTCAATGTATTCCACGTGTACTCTAGAGCAGCACATTAAAAGGCATAATTCTGGATATGTTGTAACAATCCGCTATCTAAAGGATTCCGTAGCATACGAGGATGGACTTCATTCCTCCTGTACAGACTATCCAGTAGTTGCAAACCCTTAGCCTAAAAGGAAATTTGTACGGGATGATAAGGGGCCGTTCATAAACTACGTGACCGATTTTAGGCTACATTCTGTTCCCCTCCCCCCCTTACGTGACCGATGTAACCTAACCTCACCAGGGCTGTGACATGAGGCTAACCCCACCCCCCTCCCCCCTAAAAATCGGTCACATAGTTTGTGAACGGCCCCTAATTTGCTACCCGGTGCGATACTCAGCTCAGCTCCGCTCAGGGGTACGTGGACTCGCCCCGGCCCACCCCGCCCCGCACCCCGGCCGGTGTCAGCCAGCAGCCGCTTTGTTTTCCCCGCTACCCAGGGGCGGGACGAGGCGGGGCGGGGCGGGGCGGGGGTGGAGCGAGCACTGGGAGGGAGCCGTCGCTTCATGCTTTCAATCGATCCGGGCCTCCCCCTCTCTCCCCTCCCCTCCCCTCGTGGTGTCCTCTCTCCACGGTCTACATGAGCTCACAGCACAGCTCGCTAGCCATGCAGACCCCAGCCGCTGCGGCCGCGTCCACGCAATGCAGGCTGACTACTGACTATTCACACCATCCGCCCGGCCCGGCCCGGCCCGGCCGCCATGGGACCACGCCCGCGACCACGCCCCTCCGCCAGCCAGACCCCAACAGCCCCCTCTGGAGCCCCCGCAACCCCACGGACAGTCAGCCCCGCAGGAACAAGAAACCACTGAGACCACTGGGTTACCCAGTCTGGGTACTTGATCTGACCGTGCCTGGGTACGAAACCCAAGGTACTGAACAGCAGAATACTTGATGACTTCTACAGTTGTGCATAATTTGATGTAAAACACCCTAATGTCTACAAAAATCTGAATTACTTTTAAATTTAGGTACACTTTTCACGAAGATACATCTGCTAAGTGCAGAAAGACCCACGTGGTCGAGCATAGGAAGGGCAGTCAGTTCATCTGCTGCTGAGGTGGAGAGAGATGGACTGGACACTGGACAGCGCCTGGACAGCTGTGTGCCAACTGGTCCCGGGGCAAGACGCTGGCTCGCTGCAGATAATTGTTTACGAAATTGGTGCACTGTAAAGGGCTTGGGGGCGGGCGTGCACAGACAAACCAAAACCGACCAAAACTCAGGTTCTGGGGCAAACCCGCGAGGCAACCCAACTCTGAAAGCAATTAAAACAAATGTATTTGGAGCTCATTTTGAGACCTATTTTTTTTGTTTAAATGATTCGGAATTGACTTACGCGTTTTGGAATAAGTCTCAAATAAAGGACATTCAAAAAGACTTTTTTTTAAACCTTCGCTTCTTGGTTGGGTTTCCTCAGAATTTGTGTTTTGGTTTTCTGTAAACACGTACAAAGCGAGCGCAAGAAACAAATGTCGTCCAGCAATCAAAGAGACATAAGGTCGTTTCTGGACGTTCCCTAGTTAGCGCGACATGATACCGCCCCGGCCCGGCTCGGAGACAGAGACTCATCCCGCCAATTGGTCCACCCACCCACACTCTCCGCGCCGAGCAGCCAGCCTCGAGCAGCCAGCCCGAGCAGACTGCGCGAGCAGCCAGCTCGAGCAGCCAGCCCGAGCAGCCAGCCTCGTGGTCCACCTCACGGCCAGCAACATGTTCAGTCATTTCAGTCACTGTCCTAGTCACTGACGTCGTCAAAACTTTTAGGAAAATAGTCATCAAATCACAAAGCTCACAAAAATAGAATAATTTTACACGTATTTTTTTTACCATATCGTCTCACACACTGCTCCAGTCTGTTCCTTGTCACGAACTGTGAAGCACTTTCAAATCATATTAGGCCACAGAAACTAGGTTTTTGCGTTTCCTAGCGTGTATTTGAAATAACAAAGAATTCGCCACACACTCCGCACGAGAGAGACTATTCATTCGACTTGTTTCAGACGGCTCTAAAGACCTGTCCATGGCTTGGTCTGCCGCCATCTTGGACCCAGCACATTTAGTCTCTCTAATGTGGAGCATACAGTACGAGCACAGTCATAGCGGCGCGGCGGGGGACTCGCCTAAAGCATCTGCTTCGTATCGCGCTACAAACAGCTGATCCAATACGGATAGGGGGGGGGGGAGGGGACGGGGGGGAGAGGGGACGGGGGGGGGGCG